>JAWDEX010000016.1:154978-176722 GCA_035221805.1 Trichilia hirta | reverse complement strand
AACACAAATTAAACTAATATCATGTTAGTATCCAAATTTTTTATAAGTTTTTTTATATAAATTAATATTATAATATTACATAATTATTACAAGTGCAATATTTTTATTAGATAAATAAAAATTAATGAATGTTACAATATATATATATATGCGTATTTATAAAGGTGAAAGAAGACAAGAAACTATAAATGAGAAAATGAACTATTATTTCCATTGCTATTAGAAGCTTACAATTACTGCTCTTTATTTAAAGCAAAACTAACAACTAAATATATAAAAGTGGGAACCACAACTATAAGAAAAACATAAAGTCATCAACAAACTCATGTGAGTTAGGATAGTTACTAATGAAACGAAGACTAATTCAAAACATGTTTCTCAACAAGTCATCCCTCAAATTGATATTCTCAAACATTCAATTTAGCAGTTTGTTAAACTGGGACTTTCAAAGTGTGAACACCAAGTAATTTTATGAGATTCACAAACGACACCATCTTAAAGGATTTGGTGAATAAATCGGCAACATGATCTTCACTCCTACAATAGATGACAGCAATCACTCCATCTTCTGTTAGATCCCTTAAAAAGTAAAATTTTACATCAATATGCTTACTTAATCTCTTAAAAATTAAACTATTACATCAATATGCTTGCTTCTGCCATGTGTAAATGAATTTTTGAACAACTAAGTTATTGTCACAATAAATTATTGCTGCTTCATATTGCTTGAAATACAGCTCTACTAAAATATGCCTTAGCCAAATAGTTTGGCAAGCACATGAAGCTGTAGCTAGTAGTTGATAGAGTGACATTTATCGATGACCATGTGACAACTCTAGAACCTAGCACAAATAAAATTCACTATTACTCTTTCTATCATCTAGATCCCCCTTAAAATCCCTATCAGTAAATCCAATTAAATCTGACTTCTCTTCTTTCTTGTAAAAAATTCCAAAATCAATACTACGTCGTAAATACCTGAGAATTCTTTCGGTAAATTGTAAATGCATCTCTTTCGAGTGCTCCATGTATCTACTTATCATACTGACATCATGCATATGTCAGGTCTAATGGCTGTTAAGTACATCAAGCTCCCCATGATCTACTTGTAGAATGTACTGTCAATTGTTCTTCCTCTAGGATTTTTTTCAAGTTTGAACCCCATCTTCGTAGGAGTATTTGCAACATTACAATTCTTCATCCTAATCTGTCTAAAATTTCTTGGTCATATTTCTTTTGAGAAATAAAATTTCAGTAGCATATTGAATTACTTCAAATCCAAGAAAATAATGCATTTTATTCCAAGTTGCTTTTTCATCAAAAATAACATTTAGGTTAATAACAATTTTCTTAGTGATAGAATTAAACAATTTCCAAGCTTTTGACTTATCATTAAAACCAAAAAATACATTTTTGACCTTTGTCATCCAATTTTCTTCTCGTTGCATATGGAATATAGGCATTTGTAATACGCCTAAAATTTTAAAATAAGTAACAACTGGTTTTTTTCCACTCCAAATATTATGAGGAGTCATATTTTGAACTGAATGAGTAGGACTTTTATTTAATATGTGAATGGTCCAAAGTACTGCTTCTACCCAAAAAGTTTTTCGTAAACTATTTCTGTTTAAAAGGCTATGCAACTTATTGAGAATTATACAGTTCTTTCGCTTGCATATACCATTTTGTTGAGGTGTCTAGGGTGTTTTAAGTTGCCTATTGATTCCATGCCTCTCACAAAATTCTATTAATTCTTGAGAGTTGTATTCTCCATCACGATTAGTGCACAAGGCTTTAATTTAACTTGTTTCAAATTAAACATGTGCCTTGTGCTTTTTAAAAATTTCAAATGCTTCAAATTTCTCTTGAAAGAAATAAAGCCTAAGTGTTTTTGCTAAAATCATCAATAAATATGATGACGAGGCATTTACCTCTATTAAATACAAGATTTATAAGATCACAAATATTAGAGTGAATTAATTCCAACATGTTTTCATTGACTAACTGCATATTCTTGACATACTTCATTTTTTTCATCCCTTTTACCTTGAATCGCAATTACACTACTTAAGTAAATGATTTTTAAGATTATCAGCATTCTTTCTACGTACTATATACAATAAATAGTAGGAGAAACATTTTTTTTTTTTCTAATAATATTTTATTATTTATCTCGACATGTTTTGGGGTTTTGATTCCGTCAAAATTATTTACTGTAATTAAAATTAATCTGTATCCTCTCCTTGAATTACGAATATTTTTTATATTTTGTTTTGAAAAAATAATTATTAATTAATTACACGATAGTACATTACACATATACCATTTTCCATGTTATATTATAATTTATAAGTTTAGTACTAAATAAAATTTCAGCCGATTTTTATTAAAATAAAAGATAAAATTCTACAAATTAAATAGATTATTAATGTAATCTCAATGTTTCAAAATTGGTTTCCTCCATCTCCATTTTAGTATAAAATATTTGAAAATAATTTCCGAAAATAAACATAATAAGGCCAAACAAGAAATAACGAAACGTACCTTAAAAAACGCTACCCTGGTACGTATGACGGAATTAAAAACAACGCTACGCTGCTTCCCTGTACGAGCCCAATTACATGCACAAACGGACCTTTCACGCCTTCTTAAGCTGAGCCTTCTGTCATTTTTTTAGTTACGGAAAAACGCTTCTGTCTCTTCCTCTCTTTCTCCCTGGCGTCCCTGCAGATGGACGGTAAGTTACTATTTAACCCTAATCCGTTCACTAATTACGGTTTGCAGCTAAGGCTTTCTGTCGATTCATCAGAGTAATGGACATGTACTTGTTTCGGATTTCAATTTTGCATTTGACGTATTTTTTCCAGTGTAAATAAAACGATTTGTTTTCCTGATTTTGTTCGCAGCAACGTAAAGTGATAGTGATAGAAGTCGCTTGGGAATGAACTGTGTAGTTTAATGATCTATTGAAAGTTTTCTTTTCTTCATTGTAATGACCAATTCAGTTGTTTGATTGATTATGGTAACAGCTGGGTGAATCAAATCCGGACTGAGTATTTTGGAGTGAGGAAAGCAAGATCAATAAGCGGGAATGTTCGCTTCAACTAATCGTAAGTGTTTTCTCCTTGCATTTGGATTTTGCATTATATTATTCTGTGTGAGGAGTTAAATGTTATTTGCTCCGTAAATTTTTGAAAGCATAAAATATCATTTATTTTATATATTGGTTCTTCTACAAGCTCTTCGTCATTCATGAGTACGGTTAAATTAGATAATATTTTGCTGTTTTCTGTGTCTTTTCTTTTCTTTTTGAAATGTCAATGATATTTGTGATGCCTTCTACTGATCATAAATTGCCAATGCCTTGTGTTATTTTAGATTATATGTTGTTGTTGTTGTTGTTATTGTTATTGTTTTTGCAATAGTTGTCTATCTACATGGACTTCCTGGGATGAAGTAGTGATTAATTATTGGAAAATCAAATTAACTCATAGAAATCCATTGGACAGCATTTGCGCAGTCTTCAAGTAGCCCATTTGGATCCCAATCAGTATTTGGACAGACTAATAATGTGAGTAACAATCCATTTGCTGCCAAACCTTTGGGTACGACTACTCCTTTTGGTTCAACAGGGAGTTCCATATTTGGTGGCACTTCAACGGGTGTGTTTGGTGCATCCCAATCATCTTCACCATTCTCATCCACTACTACCTTTGGTGCTTCATCATCCCCGGCATTTGGAAGTTCAATGCCTGCTTTTGGGGCATCTTCTACTCCTTCTTTTGGTAGTTCATCGTCATCATTCAGTGGTGAGTTTGTGCATGAATTAGCATCATTTAATTATTTCTTTTTAGTTTGGTCTTGCATTTCCTCTCCTCTCCTAATTGCTTGCTTTTGATTTGAGCTCTTGAGAAAGATGGTCATGTTTATTGGCCAATATGTGTTTTGGGATGATAAATGTTCTCTGTTAGGGTACTATGCGGCTTATGAATTGATAATACAGTTGTTTATGGGAATTTTGCCTTTTTCCTATTATTATTCGTTGCCGGATGTTCATAGAATAAAAAATTCAGCTTAGAAAGAAGCTGACTTTTAAGTTGTCATTCATTTTGATAGAGTCATATTGGGTAGCAAACTAATGTAATCTCCTCTTAGGTTTTTGTTGCTTTCAAGTGCCCTATATCTTGTTTCTCTCCATGCAACAATTTTTTGACATCACTGTTAGTGGAACAAGTAATGGTTTTCCTGGTTTTATCTGTTCTGTTACTACTATATATATGATAGAGACATGTCATGTTTCGACTACGGAATTACTCCTTTCATAGGCATTGTATTTGGTCTAGGTTTCTCTTTCCATTCATTAGTTATTTTGTCTTCAACTGTTGTTTCTGCCTATATACTATCTCACTTCGAGGTCAGCATGTGTCTTCATTAACCAGCCCCTTTTGATTTAAATGGCCATTTTCCACCCTAAAGAAAATGACTTGCCACCTTAATTCTACCAATTTTTAGGTATGCATTGCATGATTTTCTCCTAAATTATGTGTGTGCAATGTAGGTAACTTTCATTACCACCTTGTGAACCTCTCTTTTTTGTTTACTTGTTTAAGAGAATTGACATACACTTGCTTTCTTATGCATCTACAGGGTCTTCTCTCTTTGGTCAGAAGCCTGCTTTTGGCTTTGGGTCCACTTCTACTCAAACAAGTCCTTTTGGAAGCACAACTCAGCAATCACAGCCTGCATTTGGAAGCAGTTTATTTGGTTCCTCCACACCTTTTGGGGCACCAAGTCAATCTGCATTTGGTGCCACCAGCACCACTGCTTTTGGGGCTTCCAGCATGCCAGGCTTTGGTAGCACTGGAACTGCATTTGGTGGATCAAGTGCCCCTGCTTTTGGATCAGGTGGGGCATTTGGGGCTTCTAGCACTCCTCTTTTTGGATCATCAAGCAACCCTGCGTTTGGGGCTTCCAGTACTCCCAGTTTTGGGGCTTCAAGCACTCCAGCTTTCGGGCCTTCCAGTACTCTTGCTTTTGGGGCATCCAGTACTCCCACTTTCGGGGCTTCAAGTACACCTGCTTTTGGGGTATCCACTACCACATCATTCAGTTTTGGATCTTCTCCAGCTTTTGGCCAGTCAACTTCAGCATTTGGTAGCAGTCCATTTGGAACCACTGGATCTCCCTTTGGAGCTCAGAGTTCTCCTTCAGGTGAGTTTCTCGAATTTATATGATAGGTTACGTGACTTGTTCTAGAGCTGATCATTTTGATATGCATTAGTGTTTTGAATATGAGGATCCTCTGGGACTCAGTAGTTTTTGTTTCATTGTATTGCTGTTTCTTATGTCCAAAAATATTAAGAAGAAGATTTAAACATTGCTTTGCTGATATGTGCCATCATGCAGGAGGCCAGGCTACAATGCCATCTTTTGGAAGTATTGGCTTTGGCCAATCGACTTTTGGGGGTCAACGTGGGGGAAGTAGAGTAGCTCCTTATACTCCTACAACTGAGGCTGACGCTGGCACACAGCCAGCTGGAAAGTTGGAGTCGATATCTGCCATGCCTATCTACAAAGACAAAAGTCATGAGGAGCTGAGATGGGAGGATTATCAGTTGGGAGATAAAGGTAATTTGCTAAAATCCTGAGTTCCTTTAACCAATGACATTGGCTGATTCAATTATTTTCTTTTTTATACATCAAATTTCAGGAGGTCCACTTCCTTCTGGTCAGTCTGTTGTTGGGATTGGCTTTGGTGCTTCAGCTGCTCCATCAAGCCCTTTTGCTCCTTCAAAAGCATTTGGACAATCATCTGCAAGTCCTTTTTCTACCTCAACATCTCCCAATCTGTTTGCTTCCAAATCCTCAACCTTCAATAGTTCAAGTTTTGGTACCTCCACCTCAACTTCTGCTTTTGGTTCTTCGCCCTTTGGTGTGTCGTCTTCAGCAAACCCTTTTGGATCAACTTCATCGACAACACCTTCGATATTTGGGTCAACATCAACTCCTGCATTTGGTAGTAGCTCATCTCCAGCCTTTGGGTCGTCACCATCACTCTTCAATAGTACAGCAGCTCAGGGGACAGTTTCATCCTTTGGTTCGGGCATGAATTTTGGCAGTCAGTCGTCTCCTTTGTTCAGTTCTGCTCCCACTGGACAGAGTGGCCCTGCTTTTGGACAGGCAGCCTCTTCATTCGGACAGAGTAGCATGCCTTCCTTTGGTCAGTCAAACTTATTTAGTACACCTTCCACTGGGTTTTCTGGTGGCATTTTCTCAAGCACTCCATCACTAGCCCCTTCTAGCATGCCGTTGGGTTTTGGTCAAACAACTGTAAGTAACCCCTTAAGATCATTACTACTGATTTGTTCAATTGTCATATACTTGTCATTTCATTCGATATATTTTAATAAAGCATGAAGTTTTTGTGCATATATATTTATGATTTATCTTGGGAATTGTTTGAGCTCATATATATACATATATATATATATATACAAACTCATGAATTATGCCCTCTAGGCATAATTTTGTGTTCCAAAATCAAACTATATTTCATTCTGCAACAGTCTTTATCTGTATAGCTGTGTAGAAAGTTTGATAGATTTAATAAAGCATGAAGTTTGATAGATTTGGGGTTATAATTTCCTGGACTCTATTTTTCTGTTTGTGTGCTACTCTATACTGTTGGTTTTTTAGTTCTAGTGTTGAAAGGTTTTGGTAAAATTTGGTTTTTCTTTGCAACTGCTTCTGTAGCCTTCTGTTTCTTTGCCATTTCAATTGGCTCAACCTGCTCAAACTAGCACAGCTTTTGGCTTTAACAACTTTGGGCAGACACAAGCAGGTAGATTCTTTATCTCATATTTGTTTGTGTATTAAATAAATAATTATTTAGCTTGTTACTATATAGTCCTGAATTTATTAACTTTTCTACCTCTGTAGCAGGTAATACAAGTAACTTTGGTGGCACATTGGGCACTTTTGGTCAGAGTAACTTTGGACAAATGTAAGTCTCATCCCTTGAGCTCTTGCTTTCATATGCTCTATACTAGTCCAAACAATTTTTGTTAGGTCAATTGTGGTATTACAAATGGTTTTACTGTTGTTTTTGGTTCCTCCCTATTTGTCACTCATGGTTCTATATTTGGTTTGGCCTTCTTTTAGTATTTTTTTTCTAATCAATCTAATTTTCTGTTGTTCTGCTTTTGCTAACTATGTTTGACTGGTGTTTTCATCAAGTCCCATTAAAATAGAGCATGGGAATT
Organism: Trichilia hirta; assembly: GCA_035221805.1. NCBI lineage: Eukaryota > Viridiplantae > Streptophyta > Magnoliopsida > Sapindales > Meliaceae > Trichilia > Trichilia hirta. The sequence goes on along the minus strand of JAWDEX010000016.1, from coordinate 169,460 downwards.
ATTTTGCAGGTTCTTGCAATAACCTAAACTGATTTTATCATTTATTAATTCATGCCTGAGTTCCTGTATTTACCAGGTCTGCCACTCAGAGTTCTGTTGCCCTACAGCCAGTACCAGCTGCAAATCCATTTGGAACACTCCCTGCAATGCCTCAAATGTCAATTGGCCGAGAGGGAACTGCACCTTCAATTCAATATGGGATTTCTAGCATGCCTGTAAATTGGACATTTTGCCTTTAGTTAGACTGGGATTTTGTTTTGATATATATATTTTTGAATGTTTTTATTGCTTGTCACTAATTGGTGGTATCTTTCAGGTGGTTGAAAAATCGGCTCCTGTGAGAATATCATCCTTATTGACTTCTCGACATTTGTCACAAAGGCGGATTAGATTGCCTGCTAGGAAATATAATCCCAAAAGTGATGGTATGAAGGTGAGTTTGCTACATCTAGTAAATACTTAATTGAGAATGATTGTTACTTCAGTCCACATTGTTAAATATGTAGCGATAATTTAGTTGCTGCATGCAGGTTCCATTTTTCATTGATGATGAAGAGACTCCTAGCACACCTAAGGCGGATGCTCTTTTCATTCCTAGGGAAAACCCCAGAGCTCTAGTTATCCGTCCCACAGAGCATCGGCATTTGTCTGCAAGTCCAATGAAGACATCATCAACTAAAGATGCATCTGCTCGAGTACATGAGAATGGTAAAGTAGTTGCATAATATCAATTCTCCTTTCTGTTATGCCTCCACAATTTCTCGGATTATGGTTTTAATAATGAGGTTAATACTTTGACTGGGCAGATGAAATGATAAGTTATGCCATGTATTTTTATGCGGCATTCCCATTCCAGACATAAATTTTATTGTTGAGAGTTGAGAATCTGAAATTGTGCATCATAGTAGATGACGACTACTTTACCCAAGTGATAAAATTTGAGCATTGTACCATTGCTGTTTGTTTGAACAATTTGTTTTGCCTTTTCTCAGGTAAAATTTCTGAATATGGCTCCAATTCCAAGGATAAAGATAGTAAGTATGCTTTAGCTGATCATACTTGTCTATTGTGATTTATGTCATGTGAATTATTGGACTAAGAGGTTGGTGTCAAGTCAGCTGAGGACTTCCTTTTGACTGAATCACATTACAGTGTGCTCTATATTTAACGGAAATTTGGTACCTCACCTGTTGCTAAATCATGAAATCTCATTCCTTTCTTCTCTCTCTCTCTGGCTGGTATGTGGGTTTGTACTTTTAGAAAGAAGTTTTGCTAAGGATGGTGATAGTTAAAGAACTTAGTTCTAACTTGGCAACCTCCAGCTGACATGAATGTGCGTTGGAGTTATTTAACAATTCTCTTTTAGTTCCTTTCTCTTCTATTCCAGTGAAGATCAAACTCTCATAGCAATAAATCTTCTTTATTGATTAGCTATTCTTGAATGTTGTATGGTCCACTAGTGCAATTTTCGTTTTCGCCAAAGGATAATGGGCTAATGTTCCATCTGTTAAATGAATTGCAGAAAATCTAGTTCAAGATGGGGGCGTCAAGGAGCAAGTTCATCCTATAAAACCCAATAACAAACCTAATGGTGTTCACAATGATCATTCTGTTCTTGAGGATGATTCTTATGTGACACTTAATGGCCACAGAGCTGGTGAGGCTGCAATTGTCTATGAGCACGGGGCCAATATTGAGGCACTGATGCCAAAGCTCCGACGCTCTGACTACTACACAGAGCCTCGAATCCAAGAAATAGCAGCCAAAGAAAGAGCTGAGCCTGGATTCTGCCGCCGTGTCAAGGATTTTGTGGTTGGACGCTATGGTTATGGCAGCATCAAGTTCCTGGGAGAAACAGATGTGCGTCGTCTTGATCTTGAGTCCCTTGTCCAGTTCAACAACCGTGAGGTGATTGTGTACATGGATGATAGCAAGAAACCTCCTGTAGGACAAGGGCTTAATAAGCCTGCTGAGGTGACTCTCCTTAATATAAAGTGCTTTGATAAAAAGACCGGAGTGCAGTATACAGAAGGACCCAAAATTGCTAAATACAAGGAGATGCTTAAGAAGAAGGCTGAGGACCAAGGTGCTGAGTTTCTATCTTATGACGCAGTCAAAGGAGAGTGGAAGTTCAGGGTCAATCACTTTAGCAAGTACAAACTGGGAGACGAAGAGGAAGAGGAAGATGTAGATGACAGGGATGCTTGCCCCATGTTGCTGATTAGACAGTGAAGAACAAGTGCTTCACTGTCAGTTCTGTTCTCGAAGGGAGACTCTTGTTACAAGACAAAGGTTTTGCTCTGGCTCTGTCTGAGGCTGAGGTTTAGGTTTCATGTGTATAGAAGTTTGGTACTACCTGTCATGGCGTATTGTATGCATTTTACACTGTTATCATTATCATATTTTTGGTAGTTTTGCTTCTCAACCAGACTTCTTGCTTGCAAGGAATACATTTTTTCGTTTTCGTTATTGTTTTTGTTTCATTTCCTTTTACCCCCAATCATTTCTGATTAGTTGTCCTAGTTTGATTTCTCCTTGTATTGGAATGACGCCATTGTCTTTGGAGGTGAAAATAATTCCTACTTTCTTTTTCAGTTTATTGAAATAATTAGTTTTAAAGATAGGCATTAAAATTCTAATTCATTAATTTTTAAGGGGTAGAGATTTTAATGAATAATTTTGAAACTTTTAGAATTAATTAATTTAATGGACCAAATATTATATACTTAATATTTACATGGTACTTTTTCGTTCTTTTTATTCTGATTCATTTTCTTTCTATTGTTGCTTCAAGTCATACTCTAGTTTAAGTATATCTAATTTATAATTAAAATTTTAGTAGATTTACAACTAGATGTTGAGAAAAATAATAAAATAAACTAACAAAAGCTACCGGGTTACCATTCAGTATTATTATTGAAGAAAGAAGAATGTAGAATGTAGTCCTCAGAAAATGTGAGTAAGAGATTCTTGTGTACGATATTATCAAATTAGAATATGAAAATACCGTAAAAACACACTTAAAAATAGAATTGAATGTTTGCTTTAAAGTTTTGGGCCTGAAGTTGGATAAAAGCCCATCCGGAAGAACTGTTGGTTTTTCCGGGCCAGGGGCATGAAATACGTCATGTTTTTTATATTAAGAGAGCGTTAGGGTTTACCGGGATGCCAGCCGCAGTTCGTAGTAGCAATCTCAACTCAGCGTCTGGGATTCGGAGAAGAAGAACATAAGAAAAAGATGAAGACCATTCTGTCGTCCGAGACCATGGATGTCCCCGATGGGGTCAAAATCAAGATTAATGCCAAGGTAATTGAAGTTGAAGGACCAAGAGGTAAGCTTTCTCGCAATTTCAAACACTTGAACCTCGATTTCCATCTGATGACGGACGAGGAAACTGGGAAGCGCAAGCTTAAGATCGAAGCCTGGTTTGGCTCTCGCAAAACCAGCGCCGCCATCAGAACTGCTCTCAGCCATGTCGAGAATCTCATTACTGGTGTTACCAAAGGATATCGTTACAAGATGAGATTCGTCTATGCTCATTTTCCTATCAACGCGTCTATTACTAACGGCAACAAGTCAATCGAGATCCGTAACTTTCTTGGAGAGAAAAGGGTTTTTTTTTTTTTTTTTATTCCTCTTCATTTCATTGATTCATTAAATCTCCAATGTTTTCTACGTTAAATTTTTAGCATTGATGCGTCTCACTTACAACCCGTAGATTTGTTAATTTGTTGTAACTATTTTCCAATATTCTCTTAGGAAGTGACATATTTTTAACAGGTAGTAAACCTTCAATCGCTTTTTTAAGTCTTTGCTTGTTGATTTCTAAATAAACAAATGGGTCATTTAGAAGAAATGAATTTTACATTTAAAATACTTTATAGATGCTGTTACTGAAAAATGTTGTGACCCTTAAATTATCTGTAATTGTTGCAACCTTTTATGTTTTTTAGAATATTGTCTAATTGGTGTTATTTATTATTTTGGATGACTGTTATGAAATATTTAATATCAAACGAGTTGATTGTGATGTCAACAATGAGTGAAATTACAAATCTAATCTAGAAGCTGGTTAGAATCGTTTGTTGTGTTTGTATTCTAAAGCTTGATTCATCCTGCTTTGAAAAAAAAAAAAAAAAAGGAAAAACGATTGACATGCTTCCATCAAATATCAATTTGGGTGGTTGTGCTGTCTAAAAATGTCAGTAAACCTTGCTTCCTAGATGTGTACTTGATTGTTAAGTAGCATGTCGTTGGTTGGTGAAAACAGGTCCGCAAAGTGGATATGCTTGAGGGTGTTAGCGTTATAAGGTCCGAGAAGGTTAAGGATGAACTCATACTTGATGGGAATGACATTGAACTTGTATCTCGATCTTGTGCTCTGATCAATCAGGTGCTTCATCTCTGTGTGTCAGTTTGTTTATGTAACTGTTGATGCAACATTCATGTTACTTTAATGAGATTCATGAATGTTAAATGTAGACAATGTATCTTCTATATCTGTGGTCATCATGTACTCATGTTCTGATTGTTTAATCTTTGCTTTGGACAGAAATGCCATGTAAAGAACAAGGACATTCGGAAATTTCTTGACGGAATATATATCAGTGAGAAGAGCACAATAGTTGGAGAAGATTGATTACTTTTTAAATTTTTAGTCATAGTAATATTATGGAATTTTTTTAAAATCTTATTAGCTATTACTGTGAGTTTGAGGATGTGTTTTTGGTTGGAATTTTGGGATTTTAGAATTTTTATTTCTTCTGTGCGTCTTCTGATAGTGTGACAGTTTTGTCACATTATATATATGGATATTTTATGGTTATCCTTCTTGGATTGTGTTGATCATTATCTATTTTCTTAAAGAATTTTCCCAGGAATTGCATGATTTTGAGAATTGAATCTGTAGAACTTACTTCTGTTGCAGGGAAGCATATGATGTAGAAGAGTTTAGATAGTCCCATGATAAGAATTTGATATATATGAAATACTCTTTTGGAGGTAGTCGTGGTGGTCCAAGCTAGTTACACATGGTAATTCTAAATTTTTTTTTTCTTTTTGTATTTTGATTAATAAGATGGAGTGTAGATAGAATGTATCCTATATAAGCTTGTGCGTAATGAAAAAATATATGCATTTAGGTGGAGTTGCGTGCTAACTGAGTTTGATCTCCTAGCTAAGTCGTGTATTTACTATTTTTGCATTTGGACGGCTACACTTATGTGGTAGGTATTCATTGTTCACTGCATTGACGCTATAAGATGTATTCAATAGTTTCAAGTGGATGGGCAACCTAAATACTCTAGGTTACACGGTGGGTAATCTTTTTCCACCCAATCTGCAAGTAGGGATAGTATTGGAATTTGCTTACTTTTGTAAGTCATCTGGTAAGTTCAGTGGGAAGTTAATTTCATCTGGATGGATACGTGGGACTAGCCGCCCCCAATCTCTGTGCGTGGGATGCATTGTGTTTTTCTTATTTATGGGAGTAGGTTTCTGTGACGTGCTAAATAGATTCAATTTGATAGTCTCATAATTATTTGTTTTGAATTATTGATTTGTATAAAACCGTAAGTACATCCTATAATTTGGTTAGGAATAAATAATTTTCAGAAGCGTGTTTACGATCTTAATACATATATATATAAGGTTTCGACTCTCAAATGGATAGTGAGGAGGAGGTAAACAAAACCTACGCAATCTCGTAACAGTGGGCCTGATCGAAGTTGAAATAGGATCCGGGTGGATGCTGAAACTGGAGCTAATGCTAATTCTTTCATATATTTCATTCTATCATGGGCACAACCGCACCCCATTGCCGTGTAAGAATGTCGTCAATTGCTAATATTTCATTAGAACATGTTGCAGTTAACTTTAATTCTAAATAGCATAATACCAACATTGAGGCTTGCAGTACTAAATTTGACTTCACTTGGGAATCCTAATAGGACGTAAAAGCCAGCAACCATAGACAGTCGCATGTATGCATCAAATGGATGGTCACGAGATGCTGTGCCAACGATGAAATCCAGTGATTTAGCCAGGACCCGCACATGTAAACCTCCAACTCAGAGAAGCACATTGAAGAAGTCTTTGTTTTATGGTTTAAAAGCTTTGCATGCTTATACGTTCATAAGCTCTAGGTCATAGGAGACAACGAAGTTGTTTGCACCAAGCAGACCGAGGGATTCCTCTTTCTTGGAAGTGCTATTACTGAAAACAGATGCATTCAATCCAAAAGCCTTCCCGAACTTCATAGCTATGTGAGCGAGACCACCCAGCCCAATCACTCCAAGAGACTTCCCCGGCTGGTTCATCTTATAGCGCATCATTGGAGCATAAGCAGTAATTATGGCACAGAGCAGAGGCACTGCTGAAGACAATGAATGGTGGTATCCTGAAGCAGTACCTGTTATATCCTAATTTGAACAACAGAATTAATATCTTCTGCCAAATTTACATTCCAACATATTTCTTCTACCTATAGCGTATGCACGGATCAATGAGACATGAATGAGTAATATCTGCTCTGAGTTGCACCTTAGCAATGATGCAACTCCTAAGAAGCTATCTATGGCCATTCTTCCCTGCTGGCCACATGTGAATTTTTTCAAGGCAAGGGGCGGCATGATTTAACATTTTTGTTTTACTCTGATCTGGTCGAGGTGGTTTTCGTTTACCATCGTGTGGGTGGTCTAAGTTCCTATGACTTAGTCTTTCTGGCCAATGTGAACTTCTTTTCTTACACGTTTACGTTCTAATATACAAATGACAACTTGAAACTAACACATGGAACTTAAATGCCGGGACTAGAATAGATCAGTTATTAGTGCTTCTTATTTCAAAAATGAATTATCTCATTTGTGGATCGTGAATGTTAAGTTCTAAAGCTATTTGGTAAATATTTCAATCAATAAGAAAAGAACTACTATCATAAAATACTTGCCTCTCATGAACAACGATTTAACTGTAATATCCTCCCTTTGTGACTGTACCATCAGCATCAATAGCATTAAAAGTGTAAATTGACCCTTTTGCACACTGAACTTCTAGGCCATCGTTGCACAAGGCAATCTCTGCACGAGTTCACATAAGTTCCCACACGAACACGGTCGTGAACTTGAAGCAGCAAACATTGGCCCAACCTCTTTCACGATTCCAGTAACTTCATGCCTACAAGGCAAATGATTATTAACAAATGAGCTCGAAAAACGGCAGCAAATACTAGTAATGTGCTATCAAGCCGTATAACCAGGCACCAAAGGATACCCGAGTCTCCATGTTTACTCTGAGTCCAAATAATATCAGTATAACAAATTCCACAGTGTGTAATAGGTATTGCAACATCATCACTTCCAACAGCCGTGAAAAATTTTCCCCCGAGTGGCTGGTAATAAGAATATGCAACAGAATTGGCATATAACAGGAAAAAATAACTGTGTTTTCTCTAGTTCCATGGCCATTAAGTGGTTATTGTCAATGAGTGATCTTGAAGACCGGTGTTCTTTAACAGCTTTACAGCATGGCGAAGCGTAGTAGTAGTTGAAAGTCATAAAGCACAAAAATATTAGGCAGGTATAACAAAAGTTACAAGCAGTGTATGATCTGCATAAATGCATGCTCTACAAAGACCATACCAAGAAATGCTATTGCCAATTGACTGTTAAGGTCTAGAATTTACTGACAAGTTCACTGCTTGCCAAAAGTGTTGGGAGAAGAAACTAATGATACTGCGCATAAAGATGGTCAAAAATTAAATTAACAGAAAACACAACAATGCTAAAGAAAACAGATATTTCTCTCACCCTCTTTCTTAAATGATTTTATCTGCTATTATCTATTTTACAAAAGAAAATTTGGGAACACACCTGCGGTTGAAGCTATATGGCGATAGAATTCCAGAGGAAACTTTCGCAGCCCACCCAAGGCAGTCCTTAGTCGAAGTTTCTGAGGTCCTGGTTTGTAAGACAAGAAAAGAAGATAAAACTTTAGTGCTGTTAATTAATTGACACAAATGTCGAATAGAAGAGGGAATTCTGCAAAATCAGAACATACCGAAGGCACAACCCAAAAATTTACTGCAGGAGCGGATAAAGGAAAGCCTAAAAGTAGAAACTTGGAGGGATTCTAATAGCAGAAACAAATAAAACCGCGTCATACGAAAGATAAAACTTATTTAAAAGCTTTCAAATACTCATCACAAATACAATTAATTCGATTATTCAATAACCGGTATTTCATTAGATATAAACAGCTTCAGACTAAAATTGGAAAGATGAATTACTCGAATATTCCTCTAAAATGGAGAATAACTGGATTCCAGCAACCAAACTCACTCTTTGAATCTCTAGTTGAATTCAACCTTTGTTACTGATCACTAGTTCATCACTCTAAACGGAACAAACAAAACTAATATATCAAAATGATAGATATCCAATTTATGCAGGCTGCTAAATGAATCATCTTAATAATAATATATAAAGCTGAAAGTTTATTGAATTTTATACAACGGGCGATTTAGTTTCTTGTTACAAATAGGAGAGAATTAGAGATCAATCTCACTTAACGGTACATTACAGACAAAGAGAGAGACGATTTATCATAATGATATCGGAAACAGGTCCCTATGACGCAACGCCACCCATTTAGACTCATTTGTCCAGCCGTCATAGATTAGAGTAGAGGATTTCACGGGCAAAGTATTAAAAGGGTACCCTAAGCCCCATACAAAAGAAGTCTAAATTAAAGGCCACCTATCCCTCAGGCGGTGAGCTAATGGATTCCATTCATAGGTCTCATGAAAAAAGAGTCAAAAATTTACAAATTGGCCTTGACTCTGGAAGGGGTGTTGTCTGCAGCAAAAATGGGCCTGCTTATCTTGAACTTTTGGCTCTTTTTCATCCTCTTTGGCTGGGGGAACCTCAATCTCAGTAAGCTTAGACATGCGCTTCTTTTCTCTTGGTTGCCTTCCAAGAGGCTTATCCGTCAAGTAATCATTTAACCAATCCATATCTCCAGCTAGCTAGCTGAGAACCTCACCGCCTCCTTCAGGGCCCGTGAGCATAGGTGTTATCGAGCTATGTAGAATAAGGGATCTAAGGCGTCTGCATCAGTGGAGGACTCCGAAGTAGAGACTTCTGTATGGCCCCCTTGGGTGGTACTTAAAGGATGATTAGTTTGGGTTCTTTCAGAAGAGGAAGACGTGATGACGAGAAGAGTATGAAAGTTTATTCTAAAAAAACCCTACGTATCTACAAAAATAAGGATATACAAGATCAAGTGTGCAACGAAAGTAAAAGGACAGAATGCCAATGTTGTTACTTTTCAGCACAAACATCACAAGAAAAACACAACATGGCTACGACAGTCATCAGTCTCACATATCCACTATAAAACGGCGAAGTAAACTACAATGTGTATGGTACGAATAGTATAGCAAGAACCTATTGAAAGTTTTAAGCTTCACCAGGGGTACAACCGTTCGGGCAAAAACATTATTGACAGTTAGTATCACAATAACCACACCACCAACAAGCAGTAAACGTCTACAAACCACCAACGACAACTGTTCTAGACATGCAACTCAAACTCAAATAGCAACACCGAAAACGGAAAAGCAACCGACAAATACGGAGCTAAAAGTTTGTCGGGTATCAATACCTAAAGTCCAAGGGCATCTATTTTTGATGAAATCCGCCACAAATAAACGTCTTTGACAGTCAACTCGAGCTATAGGAAGCTAGTAAAGTTAGAAAGTGCGAAAGAAAGAGCTTTTAGAAAGAAGTGCAAAAAAACAGAGCTTTTAGAAAGAGAAAGATTCATAGTTTGAAACGACAAAGAAGTCTGGAAACCTTAGGGTTCTGGTAACATCACATGCATGCTTTTGTACGCAAAAGTCGAAAGGACAATGTTACCTTTCTTCTCCGCTTTTTCAAATCGGTAGTTGGGGATTACCCGTCTATTGCCAATTGCCAAGCTGAAGGGGCAAAAATATTGCCACCGTTAGATTTGTTAACCAGCTGTAACGGCTCAATGTGGCTAAGAGGAGTGAAATCGCGAACAAGTCATTTCTAGTAATGAAAAAAGCGTGTTCAAAAAGCTACCTCATGGACGCCACGCCCATGTACCGTAGGCCACGAGAGTTAGAGAGCTTTTGTTATGTCTATCTCACTAACTACTCCGCGTATAGATAATCATGGCGCGGTGATTGGTTCCGTAGAAGGTAGTTGCGAGTCACTAGCTGTGAAGTAGGAATCAAGGGTGTAATGGGTCTATACCGAAGATGCCAGTTTCACAGCCGAAACCCATATTACGCCTAGGATAGTGGATTAAGCACTAGTCAATCCTATTCGAATGAATCCACAAATGTATCTCCCAAACCTTCAGTCTATGTGTCGAACATGAACATCATAGTACCAACGAACCAATATTTCTCTTGGGGGATGATGGGGCCGGTGAATTCACGTAGACCGATACGTAACATCTTCTATATACGGCTCAGATTTTACGAAAGGAACTTTTGGCCGTAATATACTGTTACTCTATCAAATTTTAGTTACAAAAATCCTCTAAAAATTGCTTTAAGCTACTTTTCTCCGATTTTTGTGGGCGAAAACTGATCACCTTGAAAAACTCACCAACAATTTAACTTTTGTTTATGTTCTCAAGTTCACTTATAAAGTGTTTATTCCACTAAGGATTTATGTCAAAGATTCATTGTCGATCTGGATTGCACCATTAATTATGACGCAGATCTCTGCAGAATTTATGCATCAACACTAAACAATATATTATCAACATGTACCCTCTTTAATTAATTTTAACCTATCTTATCTTGTATTTTAATTTTAAATTATATGTCAAAATTTGTATTTTAAGTAATGTAATGTAATATTAATTTTAAATTATATTTCAAAATTTGCATACCAAGTAACGTAATATTAATTTTAAATAAAGTAACGGAAAATTATTATAAATAATGCTTCTAAATGAGCTTCCAAGCGATTTCTATTTTCGCCAAGGCCATAGCGTCTTTTGAACAAAAATTTAAGTCCAGTTAAGCAACAGTATATTACTTCTGAAAAAAACATCGTGTGCCTTTCTCAAATTAAACCCACATTTTACGACTCTCCAGCATGTATGAAGGCGAAGTTGACATTCCCTGCTATAAACAGAGCATACAACAACCAAAATCACAAAAAGCTGGGCAGCTCTTGCCATGTATGAAAATCAATTGAGTTGACTTCACTTCCTTAAACAGAGCATAAAACAACCCGAACATAACAATTAATGAATGGAACGTCAGTACTAAATATAAAATGCCTGCAAAGTTGGAATGTAAATACAGCAGGCTAGATTAACTTATTAGATGGTAACCTTCTAGTAAAAGCAAAACCGACAAAACCATCAAAATTATGCATATTCCACAAAACCATCCAGAGAGAAAAATCAGGGAAAGCATTTGAAAAATAAGGCCATTGCAACCACAATCGAGAAAAAGATATGCAAGATGCATTCAGCCAAAGGTGAAGCTCTTAATTCCAAATGGATCACACTAAAACAATACAACAAGACTTAAGTCCTTGACTTAACACCCACAGTGGATCTTATTGTCTTAGCTTCTTCCCCTTTTTGATCATAGCTTCTCCTTCTGCTGTCTATGTTTTAAAGGACTTTCTAATTGGTTATTTTGAGGTTCTTCAGGAAAAGTACAATGCAGAAATTTCTTGTTAGAACCAATTTGGGTGCAGAACAATTTCAACATCTTCCTCCCCCTCATCCATTTCAGCATTATTTTCATGTGTGTTTTGCTATTCAATCCACTAATGCCAGCATCCTGTTATCGAATTAATACCAAGAAGATTTTAAAAAAGAAAAGAAAAGATCAATCTTAGAAACAGCAACAGCACATTAAAGTAGGAAATGTTAATAGCATCCCATCATTTTTTTGAATAATAACACGGATGCAAACTCCTTAATCAACCTATTATGAAAGTATTTTATGCATGAAAATATAAAATCAACAAGATAAATAATGTTGGCCAAGCAGGTCACATCCTGTAGCATGAACAAGTTTGTCTCCTTAGTGCTAATGCATCATTTTCAGTAATAGGCAAGAGGCTGCAGCAAAGTACAAAATCTAAAGCTTGTGGCAAAATGGTTAGACCTAGGAATTCCACTCTTAACAACCCAACTCCCTTTGATAAATTCTTGAACATGCCCACCCCAATTGCTGAAGGTCAAAACATCTCACGCATGACTGACATAGATGATGCCTAATCATCAAATTTAAAACTTCTTTTCACATTCTATTTAATAGTTTCCTAAGAATATCTCAAATGAGACTTCTCGCCGCATATCATCAGACCCAAATGTAAGTTTCCATCGAATGAAAGAGAAAGATTAAACAATACCAATCACACAAATCAAACAATTTACGATTGATATACATTCACCCACCCTTCGACAAAATCTACAGATAAGCTCAAAACTTAACTGACATGGTCTATTCAAATAAGAAAAAGAAAAAGAAGATCACCTTAGCGTGAACCCAAGTGTTGGACACGGTGAGAGGACCACGCTGTCTGATGACGTCGTATAAGGATTGGGCTATAGAATATGCTTCTTGGGTCGGTACTTTGGGGTTTATTTTCCTGACGTTCACTACGGCTTTCCTCGAGTAATATCTGACGAATGTCTCGTTCAATACTTTTACGCTTCCAAGCGACATCTTCCACTCTACAGTGATCTTCTGATTCTTCTATTGATACTGATACTGTAACCAACGATCAATATTCTCTGTCGAGTATACGAATTTTCTCGCTACAACGAGGCGTACAAGAGTACAGAGAAGATACCTAATAAAAATTCTTCTTAAAGAGAACCACGTGCTTGTCACGTGGAATTCTCCAACTTGTTGTTATCTTAAATTTATTTATTCTTTCAATTACTCTTTTTATTCCCAGTGACCTATGTTAGGGTGGAGAATGAAGTCACTGTTTTAACTAATCCTCGTTCACCTCACATTAGCGCCTCGATATTTAGAATAAAATGTTACCACTACGCAGTAAGCAAATTGCAGGAGCGATCCAAGAGCCTCACTGCCACCATCATCGCTGCAATCCAAGATTTTACATAGGAAAGCAAATTTTTGTGAGCTACCCATAATTTGCAATATTAACGGGGTTCACTTCTGCCTCCACCAAGACTAAGAGAAAATCTTGAAGCCACCAAAAGCTTCGAAATGTGCCAGCTTTCGAGTTGAGAGAGCAGCCTTGACATTTGTAAAAAATTTAGCTTTAAAACATGGACGACAACGGGAATCAATCGATAGTCTTGAGTTCAGTGTAAATTATCGTATTATATTTAAGATTTTATATTATACAATTTATAATTTAGATAATTATTGCATCAACTTAAATCTACAAATAATAATTATGTAATGACTCATTATTCAAAGCCAATACACAAATCCTCTTGACAAAGGTCGACTTTTCGTTCTTCGATGTCCCAAACATGTAAAGGCTTTGGGAGACAAATCACCAATAATTATAAATACCAATTTCTCCCAAACAAGAAAGAGCTTGAAACCAAGAGTAAGAATACATTGTCTTATATCAGTATTTTTTTAATTCTACCTTATCAAATACATTGTCGTACATCGGTATTTTTTTAATTCTACTTTATCACTTACTTTGCCCTTTCTCATTATCTCAAACTTGATTTAAGTATCAAAATTTCTACGCTAAAAAGTTAGCATCATTCTTAACTTTCTCTCTATATTTGTAGGTAGTCAAAAGATGATTATTACAGCAGTTTTACCGATCTGAGGCGAACCTCATCTGAACCACTGACAAGCAAGAGAAGGCAAATCTATATGATGTTTGAAGTTTCTTAAAAGAAAATTCGACAATTGGTGTTGCCTATAAAAACTAGACCAGAAGAAGTTTTCTGTTAACTCATAACTCACTGAGAAATCTCACATAAGATCACTTAACAGGTAAAAGGCCATCAATAATTGGAACTGATACTCTTATAGGCCTCCAATAGAAAGGGAGGAGAATTTGGTAGCCATTACGAATCCCATGTAAGGGGCAAAATTGTCTAGTGACGATGGCTTGCAAATTAACGTGATTGCTTCTCTAATGAGTTAGGCAATAACCAAGACCAGTGAATAAGAATCCCCTAGTTGGTTGGAGAACTAGAGGAATACCAAACCAAGTATACAGAAGAGGATCGACAAAGATAAATCTTGGAGAAAAAGAATAGAGACCTAGAAAGAGAGGTGATAAAGTTATAAAGGCTACTTTGTAAAAATTGCAATAGGGGTAGACCACCCAAGATGATTGCATTACCCGATGTAGAGGAAAGTCACTCTTAAATTAATAGGGAGAAGTCTATTATAGGCTCTTTTGTAGCCAACCATCAAGTTAGAAAGTCAAGAATTATGGCAACCCAGAAAGGTAAAAGAAAGCTGACCAA
>JAWDEX010000016.1:126754-141015 GCA_035221805.1 Trichilia hirta | reverse complement strand
CTGTTCATTAGCTTTAGGGTGAGTAGGCGAGGAAAATCGAAGATTAATTTCAAGCTTGACATAAAAATTCCTGAAGTTGGCATTATGAAAGTTCTTTCTATTATCAGTAATGATAACCTTAAGAATACCAATGCAATATATAAAGTTATTCTTTACAAAGTTAGTGTTTTGTTTCTCTATTATTATCACTAAAGGCTCTATTTCTACCTATATAGTGAAATAATTAATTGCTACTATAGTGTACTTTATATAGTCACACCTTATGGGCAGAGGGTCTATCAAATCAAGTTTTTATTGTATAAATGGCTAAGGACTAGTTGTAATGGTAAGCTTTTTAGGTGACTGGCCAATTACCTCGCTATGCTACTGACAATCTCGACACTACCTTATTACCTGGATAGAATCCTTTAAAATTGTAGGGTAATAATATTCCTACCTTAGGATTTTATAAGCCAGAGCTTATCTCTTTTTGTGATTACTATAGGCTCTTTAGTGAACTTATTTTAATATAAGATCGGTCTTATTTTTCTTAAAGCATCGTATGTAAGGTTGGCCATATTTGTGTTTATAAAGGATTTCATCAATTATGGAGTATCTTGTAGATTAATTCTTTATTTTTCAGGCAAGTTTCTTGTCATCTGATATCTTGCCTTCTTGAATTTATTATTTGATAAGATCCATCTAAATGGGCTATGTTTATATAGTCAGCATTATATAGTAAGAAGGATCTTTTATGCTCTTCTTAGCCATTATTGTTATAGGCACAAATTAGGAGCCTTCTCATAAAAAGTAGATGCTAACTTTGATAAGGCATTGGTTTAGAAATCTTGTACCCTTAAAATTTGTTCTACTTTCACGTGCCAAAACTTTCTCATGAATTTTTGGGCCAGAGCAAGGTAACTATGCATATTGGCCTCATTCACCAAAAATTAATTGTTAATTTAGTTTATTACCAATTGTGAACCGTCTTTTATTTCAACACTTTTAGCGCCTAATAAGGCGGCCATCCTTACTCTTGCTAGTAAGGCTTATATTTTGTCTCATTATTAGTTGTTAAAAGTTTAAATTTGAGTGTGCCTATTACTTTCTCCATTTTTGGGCTTGTAAAAATAATTTTGGCCTCACACCCTTAGTTGTTATAAGCTCTATTAGTAAAGATTTTTCATGCCTTTAAGGTATTTAGTTATTTGCCTTTCCCTTCTTCATCAAAACTAAGTTATCATACCATTAGCATTTTTAAAACTAAATACTTAGTTATAAAGTCAGTTAATTCTAGGTTTTTAATTACCTAATATCTTAAAATTTATATCGAACTCACTTAGTTCAACACACTATGTTACTAGACTTCCAGAGAGATTAAGGTAGTATAAGATTTGTCTAAGAGGTTGGTCAGTCAAAACAATAATGAGGTGGGTTTAAAAATAGGGTCAAAGCTTCCTGGCTATTATGACTAGAGCTAATTCTAACTTTTTTAGTGGCAAATACCTAATCTCTGCATTTAAAAGAGATTTATTGATATAATAAATAAGTTTTCTTATGTTGTTCGAGTCTTTCTTTGCAAGTGCTATATTGATAGTGAGCTTGCTTACAGCTATATATATGTACAAGCTTTTCTCTTGATTTAGACTCCCCAAAATAGTATTCTCCCAAGATACTGCTTTAGCTCTTTAAAGTTTGCCTCACATTCAGGTGTCTACTCTATAATTTTTCCTTTCTTCATTACTTTAAAGAATTTAAAGCACTGGTCTATTGACTTGAAAATAAACTGATAGAGGGAAACTACTTTCCGAGTCAGGCTCTGTAACTCATTTAAGATTAAAAGCAACTTCAAGTCTGATATCGTCCTTAATACTTTCCTAGTCAGGCTCTGTAACTCTTTTAAGGTTAAAAGCAACTTCAAGTCTAATATCGCCCTTACTTTCTATAGGTTTGCTTCAATTTCGTGCTCAATGATAATAAACCCCAAAAATTTTCTTGAACTAACCTCGAATGCACACTTTGCCATATTCAACTTCATTGAATATTGCCTTAGGAGGGAAAAGGTTTCTTCTAAATGTCTAATATAGTCATCTCTTTTTAATGACTTTGTAATCATACACCTTTAAAAAATTTTCTATTAATGGCTTAAACATATAGTTTACCAATCATTAAAAGGGGGCTCTGACTTTTTTTAAACTAAAGAATATTACACGATAGTAGTATAACTCTTAATTTGTAATAAAGATAGTATTTCTTTATCTATCGGGTGCATTGCTATTTGACTGTAACTGAAAAAGGCATTCATAAAGTTCAACAATCGATGTTCCACTGTAGAGTCCACTAATTGATATTCAAGGCAATAGAAAGCTATTTTTTAGGCAGGCTCTATTCAAGTTAGTAAAGTCTATACACATCTTTCATTTCCCATTTAGTTTCTTTACTATGACCATATTGGCCACCGAATTAAGCTCTTGTACTTCTTTAATGAAGTTAGCTCTCAGTAGCTTATTTACCTTAGCTTGGTTGGCTTCTTTTCTCTTTTGATTAAACACGTGCTCTTTTTGCCTTACAAGCCTCAATGCTAGATTGATTACTAGTTTGTATGAATAATCCTGGGGTTAATTCCAGGTATATTTGTATGGTTCTAGATGAAAACATCCTTATTATAATGGAGGCACTCCTTGAGCTGTTATGCCTCTATATGGGTTAGTTGCATCCTAATTCTCACAACTTTTTTTGGTCATTAGGATCCATAATAATAGCTTCTAATTCCTCCACAGGCTTTGTAGTAGGTTTTGTCCTAGGGTAACTCTTCTTTATTCTACTATCGATATTAAATTACTATAAATCTCTAATTGACTGGGTGAACCATTCTGATCTTGTGGTTGTTTATATAGTTAATGGATGGATTTAGAGGAAGTGAAAAAAAACAAACATGCTTTTTTTATGGCTCCCTCGCACGATACCAATTTTTTGCCAACTCTGAACTTTAACTTTAAATAATATATGCTTTTTATAGTTTTCATTGCTTGCAAGAATAGTCAGCCTAGGAACATTGAGTATGGTATCTATAACTCTACCATCTAAAACTCAATAATTAAAATTTTCTGATGGGATTTGTCTCTTATAGTTATTAACAGGAAGACAACACTGAGAGGTAGAATACATGACTGCTCAAAATCATGTAAGGCTAATTCTAGGTTTTTCAGCTTTAATTCTTTAATGCCTAAAGAATCTAATGTGTCTTTAAAGACAATGTTGATGGAACTATCCATGTCAATTAGTATTCTATTCACTGATTTGTTTTTCACACCATGGTTATAGCGAAAGTGTCATTCTATGGGTAGTGTACCCCTACTCGTTGCATCAATAAACATAATTAAAAATGAGATGGTCTTCTGCCTTTCTCCTCTTTGATATTCATGATGTAAAAATTATTTGCAAGACTGGATAGAGAATATTTTGAATAATTTTTTAGAGACTAATTAAAATTTTTGCTAAAGTCGATCTGCCTGATATTATCATAGTCCTTTGCCTTTTATCGACCAATTCATGAGAGGTAGGGGTTTACTCCCCTATATCTATCACCAAGTAATCTAGTTAATGATTTTCACTAACACCTTATCCTATACTTTGAAATAAAGAAAATTGTCAATATTATTGTCATAGCACCTGTGATATTTATGAAATCAATTAATGACTTACTTTGCTTTTTCAACTTTATAAGAGTCGATTCTACTAAGTAGAGACTATTACATTTTACATAATAGAGCACTTTATGAGTGGCTTCATAAGTGGTGATAGACAACTTATTTATTATATATAACCCCTTTTCTACATAAAGCCCTTTTTGTAACCTTTCTAATGCTACGGGATAGAGGAAATCCCGAGATAAATTATCTCTTTTTGAAATCTCTTTACAAAACTTTTGAGACTTTTATTAGGGACTTGCCAGACCAAGAACAGGGAACTCACTTTACAAGTAGTTTGAGTAGTACCTTGAAACTTCTCTAAAAGTGCCTAATTTGTTTATCTAATAGTGCTAATAGCTCCTTAAGGCAGGCTCTTAAACTACCTTTGAGCCTATTCTTCTAGGATTAAGAGGAATAGATAGTATATCTAACACTTCGAAGCCCTTGCACTAATATTATTTCTCTAAAAATATTGAGGTATAAAGTCGTGTCAGTCTTACTGGTGTATGGTGTAATTTGAGATATTTTAAACTTTCAAAAAAATATTAGTTCCAATAATATTTCTTTTAAATAAAAGGTGGTGAACTTACCAACTCTAAAATTATTTCTTAAGTTTAGAATAGGATTCACCTTTATACCAATGCTGACTTTCTCGAGTATCCTCTGCTCACAAGTTTCTAGAGCCTGCTGATCTATTACATGTGGTGTAGCTAGATGAGCATTTTAATTCTTGAATCAAATTTTATTGAGTTATGATCTCAGGTTCACAGTAGTTCATCTTGGCCTTGCTTCTCTTTGGGCATCTACTATAGGACCGCAAGGGATATTAGACATCTTTATCTCTAGAGAATCAAATATTCAAATCGAAGTGTTGAGATTTCTTACTATAGGGCTTTCTTGCTATTCAGTGAGTTTTTTTTTCTTTTCTCGACAATAATGTAATGGACAGTACCAATTTTGAGCGCTATTATAAGAACCCTAAGCTTAACTTTTCTCTTGGATTGGGTACGACTTTCTCTCGCCTCTGAAATTTCTGGCATCCGCTGAAGCATCTACTCGTCATAATGTTTTTGTAGTAATTTCCTTAACTCTGCAACCATTTTCTCCAGTTGCTTATTCTTTTACTCTTGAGCTTGTCTTTCCATCTCTTTTTTTGTTCGCCAAGTCTAGTATTTCTCTAACTTTGCTGTCAGTTGTAAAGACTTATATTTTATAATTTTTATGGTTGCTCTACTTATTGGTAGTACGACAGTGTAGCCCTGAGACTTATTTTTGTTAGAGGATTCTGTTGCATGTTTTCGATAGACAAGAGGGATGGGGTTCTCACCTTTTTCAACCTACAATCTTTGAGATTAACTGCGGTTATTTTCAGCAATTTTCTCTATAATTGAGTTGACAAAAAAATTATAAGATCGTTTGCCTTGAGTTGTCTCAAATTAATATTGAAAAGATAGATTATTGTTGTAAAAATTATTATAAAGGATATTCTTTTTTATCTCGCTACATTGAAAGACGAAGAGACAATCCATTAAAATTTTTCAACATGCATCCTAAAATATTATTTAAAAAATTATTTTTATTTGTCTTTTGTTAGCAAACATAAAATATAAATCGAAAGGACATATGACGATAGCTGCTGCCATGCATACGATGTCGTATAATGAATTTACGACAAGAACGAAAATAATCTATCAAATAATAATTAATAAAAATATGCAGAAAAAACGACATAAAACGCAGTATCTTCTTTGTTGAAACCGGGTGCGATCAACATCAACATTACCTTTAATCAAACAATCAATCCATGTTCTTTTTTTTTTTTTTTTCAAAAAGAAAGAAAAGGAAAAGAAAAAAGTTTGCAAGCCCTTGCAAAGTGCATTATTCCTATTATTCTTATTATTTTGGAGCGTATGATTGTGACTGCTTAATCGTGTGACAAAACCACATGGATTAGATACTACTACTGCTAAATCTTATCCGATCAACGAAACTTGAGCATCGAAATAAAGGATAGGATACGATTCTTAAAATCTTCCCCCTTTTCGTTAGTCGATCGTATTTGGTCGTAGTCATACCGATTCGAGTCTCTTATCTCACGAAATTATATGCGACTCTACGCGTAGGAATGGTGCCATAAGTTGAAATCATTTAATGCATTGTTAGTCACTAAAAAAAGTATAGACAACTTATAAACTAGAAACAGAAATACAGGAATTACATAACTATTACTTCCAGGTATACTTAACATTTATCAAGAAACAGTAGAGTAATTAATAATAATAATAATTAATCATAAGATGTTAGGGCTACGACTACGAACCTAGAAAGCAGGGAAGGGAGAGAATGTCCATGGAATAAGGCTGGTCAGTCTCCTGTGAACACTCATTTCCTGCCATCATTTTGTCTTTTGTTTGGACCAAATCCTATTTTCCCACCACTCCTCCACCTACCTCAATTTGTGGAAAAATAGAAAAAAAACAAAAACTAAGGATAAGGAGAGAGCTAAATACTTAAACAATATCCTCTCCGTTCACTCTCTCCCCCATTCACACAGCAATAATCCAACCGTCTATATTTGGACATCTCCGTAACTACACATTGCCTACTGCAATGGCGGGGAACTTTTAAAGTTCCGCATTTTCCTTTTTTATCATATCGGGCCCTTAATGGCGGAGAACTTTTAATGTTCCTTTTTTCTTATCATATCGTACCCCTTATCGTACCCTTTATTACTATTATTATTATTATTTCCTTCTGTGCTTTCCTCTCTACCCACTTTTCCTTGTTCCGTGGATCCCTGTGCTTCATTTTCTTAATATTTGAAGGTTTAGAAAGGAGTCCTAAAAGATTCAAAATTTCCATGTATAATTGGGTTCGAGAGTATAGGTTTAAACTCGGGGACTCTGAGCTGTCAAGCACCTTATTCAGGGTATGCTCTTCTTTTCTTTTCTTTTCTCTTTTGTTTTGGTAAATAAAATTATTTTGAGTACACTGCATCTGCATACATGTTTCCTGCAGATCAGGCGCTCAAAGGTTGTTAAT
Organism: Trichilia hirta; assembly: GCA_035221805.1. Taxonomy (NCBI): domain Eukaryota; kingdom Viridiplantae; phylum Streptophyta; class Magnoliopsida; order Sapindales; family Meliaceae; genus Trichilia; species Trichilia hirta. Next base: position 134,302 of record JAWDEX010000016.1, on the reverse strand, counting down.
CTGGATTTATTAAAGAATAGTAAAGAAAAACAAAGAACCTGAAGAGTAAGAAAGGTTCTGCAAAGTTCTTTCTCTAAAGGTGGAAAAGGTTTTGGGGAAAACCTAGTTCTCGCTTTTGCGTTGGTTGCAAAGAGGTAACACTGTGTTTTTACTTTCACTTTGGTTCTGAATTTGGGATTATTGATTTTGCTTGAGCTCTTTGGAGTCCTGATCTTAATGCTATGTTTTGTGGTATTGAAATATTTTTAGTTCACCAAGGATGACATTTGAATGGAGGTTGAGAGTGGACCCTAATTTTCTCTCTTTTCTGTCTGTGTTCTGTTTCCTTAGTCCATTACCATATTCCAGGATATTAAAAAATAATAAAGGGAAAGTTTTGAATATTTAAGTGTTAGAATGCAACTCAAGTTAGTTGGAGATCATTTATATTCAGTCTTCCATATCTAGTTTTGTGTCACTTTTGTAGATTGGATAAGTCATGATATTAGCGTCCAAATTTCAAGGATATACTCGGGGACTCAAAATTTTCCGTTTTCAGAATCCCATTGTCAAGCTGTTATTGTGGCACCTTTACTTGAATATAAGCGAAAAAGTATGAACCCTGACAGTAAATTCCTTGGGACATAATCTGCTTGACAATTTCTTTTACTGCTTTTCTGATCCACCCATTTTCAACCATGGATTCAGCTTCCTCTGTTTGAAATCTGATAATAATCTTAATTGTATTGATATGATTACAGGGACTTAAAAATGGCCAAGGAGTACAACGGATCACCACCGAAGCCTCATCAACTGGAATCAAAGAGAAAGCGTCTAACTTGGATCTTAGGTGTTAGTGGCCTTTGTATATTATTTTATGTTTTGGGAGCGTGGCAGACAACTACTACTCCACTCTCTGATGTCTACACTACAGTCAGTTGTAACTCGACACTGAATGCATCAACATTGTCATCTTTATCGTCGGTGGCTGTAGACTTTGATAGCCATCATCAAATCGAAGTCATTGAATCTGCTTCGGTGGTAAAGTTTCCACCTTGTGACATGTCAAAGAGTGAATACACTCCTTGCCAAGACCCGGTGAGGGCTAGGAAATTTGATAGAAACATGTTGAAATACCGGGAAAGGCATTGCCCTAGGCAGGAAGAACTCCTGCATTGTCTGATACCTGCCCCACCAAAATATAAAACTCCATTCAGATGGCCTCAGAGCCGAGACTATACCTGGTTTGACAATATTCCCCATAAAGAACTCAGCATTGAGAAAGCCATTCAGAATTGGATTCAAGTAGAAGGGGACCGCTTCAGGTTCCCTGGTGGAGGTACCATGTTTCCTCATGGAGCTGATGCTTATATAGATGACATTAATGAGCTCATTCCACTTACTAGTGGAACTATCAGAACTGCAATTGATACAGGCTGTGGTGTAAGTAAAATTTGCACCAGGGAAGGTTTAGTTTGAGTATTATTTTCAAAAGCTGATACTGTTGTTGTTTATCCTGTTTCTGTTTAAGGTTGCTAGTTGGGGTGCATATCTTCTGAAGAGGGATGTACTCACAATGTCATTTGCTCCAAGGGATACACATGAAGCACAAGTACAATTTGCACTTGAACGTGGAGTTCCTGCTATGATTGGCATTATGGCTTCCAAGCGACTTCCTTACCCAGCTAGGGCTTTTGATATGGCTCACTGTTCTCGTTGCTTGATACCTTGGCAGAAGTACGGTAAGTTGCCCATCTTCTTTATTCTTTGTGCAATGAGATGTAAAATGGTAGACATATGAACAAATACAAATCTTGCCTTTAGTAACTAGATATCAGAAACAGTAAAGCCAAAACATTATTAATCCCGTGCTTTTGTTAAATCTAAATAGTTATTTTTCTTGTTACAGATGGTATGTATCTAATCGAAGTGGACAGAGTTTTGAGGCCCGGTGGTTATTGGATTCTCTCCGGTCCTCCTATCCGCTGGAAAAAACACTGGAGAGGCTGGGAGAGAAGCAGAGAATATTTGAAACAAGAACAAGATGCTATAGAAGATGTTGCCAAATGGCTATGCTGGAAGAAAGTGATTGAAAAGAATGATCTAGCAATTTGGCAGAAACCCATCAACCATATTGAGTGCAACAAAAGCAAAGCAGTTTATAAAACTCCAGACATATGCAAGTCAGACAATCCAGATTTTGCTTGGTACTCTCCCTGTTTCTATTTTATTCTGCCATCATCAACCGAAAACTTTTGTTGTTTACTGCTTTTACCTTCACATTTTTATATACTAAACAGGTACAAAGATATGGAAACTTGCATAACACCACTGCCCAAAGTAAGCAGCTCAGATGAAGTTGCTGGTGGTGCATTGGAAAAATGGCCTGAGCGAGCATTTGCTCTACCTCCAAGAATTAGTAGTGGTTCATTTTCAGGCATCACTCCTGAAAAGTTTCACGAGGATAATGAACAATGGAAGGAAAAGGTGGCACATTACAAAAAGATTGTTGGTCCCTTGCACAAAGGAAGATATAGGAATATAATGGACATGAATGCTAATCTTGGGGGATTTGCTGCGGCCATGACAAAATATCCAGTGTGGGTTATGAATGTGGTTCCTTCTCATTCAAATCAAGACACCCTTGGCATAGTATATGAAAGAGGTTTCATTGGCACATATCAGGATTGGTGTGAGGCATTTTCAACATATCCAAGAACATATGATCTTGTACATGCTAGTGGTGTGTTCAGTTTATACCAGGACAGGTAAAACTTGAGAAATCAATCAAGTGTTTTGATTATATATATAATATTTTTGTGTCATTCGATGTAGCTGACCCTGTTTCTTTTGTTAATTGAAGGTGTGCAATCACCTACATTCTGTTGGAGATGGATAGAATTCTGAGGCCAGAAGGGACAGTTATTTTTAGGGATACAGTAGAAGTGCTTGTGAAGATAAGGAGTATAATAGATGGAATGAGATGGAAGAGCCAAATAATGGATCATGAGAGCGGACCCTTTAATCCAGAGAAAATTCTTTTTGCTGTGAAAACTTACTGGACTGGTGAACCTAACCAAAAACGACACTAGTATGGACTTTTAGTGTCTTTTACTTTCTTTTTTTTGCTTTTTCTGCTTGCAGCTGTTTTGATGTTAGCACATTGCTCTTTTAGTACTTTTCCTTGGAAACATGAAAACTTAAAAGATGTAGACTAGGAACAAGGGAAAATGCTTATGGTCTGCCTTAATTTTTGTGCCAAGCATATTGTATGATAATCCAGAATTCAAGTGTTGGAGATTGAAGGAAGTTGGAAATTCGATGGACGGGTAGGAAGGTGAAGCTGAAGTTGAATTGTGGAAGATGCATGTTGTACTAGATATGGAAATCCATTTTTGAGTTGTTCATTGTTGTGGATGTGTTTTTAGCATGTAACTTCTGTGTAAAATACTGATTAGCTATTTAAATTTGTTGGGAAAAGCCTTTACATATCACTTTTTCTTAAAACTGCAATGCAAATATATTTAGTGTTCTGCAGTAAAAGGAGCTACTTCTGTTTTTCTCCTTTATTCATTATACTTTCTTATTAAAACAAAGTTGATATATAACGAAACTTAAACCTTCTAATAATGTATTAGAGACGTTTCAAGTCACGCACTTTCAGAAGAGGTCCAACTACCCGCATCCTTTTTCGTATTCTTAATTTCTATTCTCTTTAGGTCTAACCATATTTAGTAATCAAACACTACCTAACAAATTATAACTCATTGTTTCAACCGATATAATGAATTTGGTATCACACTCTTTCCATATATGAATCAGCAATACAACATTGTTAGTGGACAAACATATATTTTTCTTTATGTTATAATAAATTATTTTTATATATAATTTCCATCCTTTGCTTGGGCTTGGGCAGGTAGCAATATCTGACTTCGCCATCTTTATAAATTTGACCTTGCTCAACCTTTTCTTTACCAACCAAGATGTATTGTTCAAATAATGAAGAGGATATTAGACATTCTATTGAGTATGCTTCCCTTATACAATGGTGGGTGGCTTTAATTGACTTGAAATTTAAGCTGGCTCTGAAACTTTTGAAAGAGTTTTGAAATTCAATTAATTAATTAATAAGAAAAGATTTTCTGATGTTATTGTTATATGCATTTAGTATTTCGTAATTGAAAACATAATAAAGTCGAGCTAATGGCTGCCAGGAGATCCAAACGTTTCTAAACCTAACCTTCATCGCCTGTGGTAGCCCCTATGTTGGGGTGAGCGTTTAGGACTTTTGACTTTGAAACTTGGAATTATTTTTCTTTTAAACCATTTATAAGGAAACAGAAAAAAGAAAATAAATAATTGTTTTTGTAATTCAAAAAATAGAAAATATTTTAATTCAAAGAAAGATTGTAAAATGAGTGAAACAGAGACTTTTGTTCCAATCGTCAACCCCACACACAAGTCTGTTGATCTATAATGAAAGCAGGGGAAGAGGTTATGTTACCAAAAAGACAACGAAAGCACAAGCACACACCTACGCACACCTAATAAACACTATACATAACATATCCATTCCTATTATTAGTAATGGACAAACAGTAGATTGGCCTTTAAATTTTGGGAAAATAATATATAAATTTTATTATTAATATTTTATTTACGTGAAAATGAAAGTTCACTATTTTAATAGGATTTTAATTTAAACTCTACTATTAAAACTTTTGTTATATTTTTAAAATTTATGATGTTAATGAAAAATAATTTATTTATTAAATTGTAATTTAAGTATTTATTCATTAAAAATAATTAGAATATACTCTCAATTATTATTTTATGAAAATTTAAGGACTTATCCGTTAAAATTCTTATTATTAATTAATGTTATATATATTGTGTAGTTTTATTGAAAAACAAAGACGAAGGAAAATAAATAAAAATCAATTTCATTTAAATCATTTAAAATCCTATAAACTGGACGAGAGAGATCTGCACTCTGCTCTCTCTAGAGTCTGTGTATTTGTTTGTTTGTTTCTTGTATTTGTATTTGTATTTCAGATGATCATTTTGGATTCAGTGTGCAATTACCCAAAGAAATAAATAAAATAAAATCCAATCGGTGGATGGAATCGATGGAGGAATCGAGTAAGAAGGTTGAAGAAGAAGTGGAAAGAGTTGTTGAACAGGCTAAAGAGTTGCAGGATTCTGCTTCTTCCTTGATTAATAGAACATCAAGCGAAGAGCAATCCCTAAGACAGCGTGCTCTGTCTTTGGACTCAAACATTCGTCGCTTGCGTTCTCTGCTTCATTCCAACAAACTTTTAGATTCCAAGTTGGCCGATAAGGTTTTTCTTGTTTCTGTCTTTCTTTTTTTTTTTTTTAAACTCGTTTAACTTATCTTCATTTCCTCTTGTTTGATTTCTCTCGTATACCATGCTATTCTCTGAAACAAACAGCTGGAAGAAGATTTACAAAGGGCTAGATGTTTGGTATATGATGGCGACGCCTCCGCTTTTCTTCCTAGCAAAGCTCAGGGTATGATTTATAATGTTCATTTCAATTCCATTTTTCTTTTCAGTCTCAATAGATTCATTAACTGGTAGTATCATTTCTTTCCTCAGGTAGATTCGTGAAAATGTTTATTGGACCAATTAATGTCCGCGCCTCTCGCAAAGATGTTCAGTTGAAAGTAAAGGAGGAATATAATAGTTACAGAGTATGTAATATGCTCCCATTTTTTCTCATTTTATTTATTTTTCTATATTCACTTTATATCGTTAATATTATCTGTCTCTCTTTGCAGGATAGGACTGCCCTTTTGTTCCTTCTGTTTCCATCAACACTACTAATGTTGAGGTCTTGGATGTGGGATGGATGCTTGCCGGCTTTTCCAGTTCAGCTCTACCAGGTAATTATCTGTTTTTTGCTATTATTTTCCTTTTTCTTCATGCATGTTTTATTTCCTCACATTAGACATGCATATGATATGTCAGGCATGGCTGTTGTTCCTCTATACTGGTTTGGCTTTGCGAGAGAATATATTGAGACTCAATGGAAGTGATATTCGCCCTTGGTATTTCCTTACACTCCCCTTTTTTTTTTTTTTTTTTTTTTTTTGGGTCGCTTTATTACATTCCTGACAAAACATTTCCTTTTATTCTGGCATGGTAGGTGGGTTATTTTATAATTTTATGTGCTTAATTATAGCAAACCGACTTCATGATACACTATCATGTTTATCACGCACAGTAACTGTATGGTTATAATTTGGAAATACAAATTAATATGAAAAATTATTTTCAATGTTAACTTCTGGCCAAATTCAACCAGAATCACTTTGTGAAATTATATTATACCAATTTGCCCATAGACATAATGTTGAAAAAAACTAGTATGAAATATGTGAACAGAATATCAAACTTTACAGGATCAAAAAAGAACAACAAATTGTGAGATGACTTGTGTGAGGTTGTGAACATTGAGGTAATGGGAGAGAAGGATGCCAATATGACATATTGATTCAAAAGCTTGGTTGTAATTGGGGTGTACTTTATTTCCAGTCATTTATTTTAGTAATTGTCTGTGTTTGATTAATTGTGATGTTTTACGTGATATTAGGGCTGCTTTTATATCTAGACGTTACATCTTTATGCTTTATGCAATATTATAATATCTATCTCTAGTTTGATGTTAATCATTTTGATAATTGAAGCTGAAGCATTTCAAATATTTTCATCCGACAGAAAGGACTTGTTTGTTAGACATGGGCTTATTGCATACTTGAATGATGGGTCCATAAGTTTGAGGAAGAAAACATTCTATACTGGTTTCATAGTCTGTTTAAGTTTTGAGCTATGCTATGTGGATCAAATGACTGAAAAATCAAGGTGAAGGGGATGCAAATTATCTTACAGATCTTACCAATGTGCATGATGGCATTAAGTGAGCCATTAGGATTGCCTTGGTTAAGCTAAATGAAATCATCTTGGTGCAGATGGTTGCCATTTGGTTAGGGAAAGCATATAACTAGGGAAGTTTGCATTTTTGTTTTCAAATGACTAAATTCCAACTTGATAAATCACTGCATAATGTAATTTATGTTACATCTTTATCCACGTTTAGGGTTTGCTTTACTTTGTCCGTTTAGATTTATGGCAGTTAATTTTTATGACTTATAGGAAAGGATAGGAGGACGATCATCATCCTCAATCAATACTAAATTTATTGAATGAAAAGTGATGGTTGGGAATTCCACTCATTTCACATTTATATGGTGTCAGTTTGTGGTCTGGAGAGCTGTGAGATATGAGTTCAGTTGCAAGAATATACTGTTTCACTTCATTTAGAAGCAATTTTATTTATGTAAAGTTATCACCAAAATAATGTCAGATTACCAGGACTCTGGTGGTCCGTCTGAGCCTCGCCATAATCCCGTCGATCCATCCGTATCCATCGCCAATGCTCTCAGCGATGCTATCGAGCATCCAGGCCACGACGACCATGAGCAGATCGAGTCGACCGAGAGGTTGATCCTTCAGCTCATGAAGGAGGACCGCGAGGAGTTCATTG
>JAWDEX010000016.1:111170-126654 GCA_035221805.1 Trichilia hirta | reverse complement strand
GTAAAGGCGAAATTTTTAAAATATTTTATAAATAGAGTTTTGATATAAATACATTATATTATCATTATATTTTATAAAGTAAATAATATAAATAACCGTAAGTTCGTGAACATAGGCATATTATTGAATCATGTAAATCTCTGGTGTCATTGTATATTTGATTTATTTTACTATTATTTTCATTGAATTTTATAACATAAACATCTCAAAAGAAATGTATGCACCGGACAATCTGGAATTTAAGCAAATTTCGAATTAAGCAATATTAACTTTCGAATAAAGCAATGTTAACTTTCAAACTAATTTATGTTAGAATTTTCGAACTACATATAATAAAACTTTCGAATACGAGTATAACATAATTTTTGAGGTAAACAGTGTATATTTTACTTTTGAACTAAGTTTAATTTTTGAATTATAGTTAATTTGAGACTTTTGAATTATTGTATTAATTAATTTTTAAATTATTTATAATATAATTTTTGAATTACGTGTATAATCTATTTTCAAAAAAGCTTTATTTAAGATTTTTAATTTATATATAATATAATTTTTGAACTACGTATAAAATTTAACTTTTAAACCACGTAAATAATAAAATTTTTGAACTATATGTATAATTTACTTTCAAATAAACTTTATTTAAAACTTTTGAAGTAAGCATATAATTCTATTTTTGAACTAAGATTTTCTTGGGACTTGCGAACTAAGCTAATATTTTCTTTCAAACTAAGCCTTACTGAGATTTGAATAATTAATAAGTTTCACAGAAGTTCTTAAGTCAGTACAACTTTTCAACCACTGTCCTTCCAACAAAATCATCGGTATTATTAATTCTGATTGTCATTTTCTCATATTTAACTTAAAATATAACATCTAAATGCATATTTTTTTTTTTGTTTATTTAGTAAAAATTTCAACATTTCATAATTTTAAAATTCAAAAATTCAAAACGAAGTTCGAAAAACTCATGTTATTAAGATAAAGCCTTGGTCGAACTTTAAATAAGCCTTCATTGAACGTGAATAGATGTACGGAAATTGGCAAAGTTAACTGTGATTTTTGTGATAGATTAAAGAGAAAATGTGTATGTCAATTTCAGGATGCTAGTTTTGTTTTATTGATTGAGTTGATCAACATTTTTGAGGGGTGGTCATTTCGGTAAAATTTTAAAAAACTAATTATTTTTGTACTTTTTCTGTGATTTTGCTTTTTTTCATTTTACATTTATAAGAAATATAAAATAAATAATTGTTTTTATATTTAAAAAAATAAAAAATATTTTAATGAATATTGTAAAATCTGTGGAGCAGGGATTTTTGTTCGAATCGTCAACTCCACACATAAAAGTACAGCAATCTGTTAATCTTTAATGAATGCAGGCGAAGGGTTCGTGTTACCAAAAGGACGACGAAAGCACGCGCACACACTCGTAGTAAACACTCCATGCATACCATACCCATTCGTATTATCATTAATGGAGTAACAATAAATTGGTCTTTAAATTTTACTAAAATAATAAAATATTGCTAAGTACACACACTTCATATTATTGAATGTTAGTGAATATTTAAAACCTTTACTAATAGAACGTAAATTTGTTATTAAAATTTTGATAAAAAAAGCTCAAATTGAAGCTTTCATTTTTGCATATAAAAAATACAATTTGAATCCAATGGATACCAAAAAAAATATATTCATTATTTTAATTGAATTTTTATTTAAAACTCTGATAGTAATGGAGATTTATTGGTTAAAAATAATTAGAATATATTTTATTAAAATTTAAAGATTTATTCATCAAAAATAATTAAAATATAATTTTTTTAATAATTTAAAGATTTATTCGTTAAAAATAATCAGAATAGACTCCCAATTATTATTTTATTAAAATTTAAGGAATACTCTTATTATTAATTAATGTCATATATATTGTGTAGTTTTATTGAAAAAAAATGACAAAGGAAAATAAAAATCAATTTCATTTAAATCATTTAAATCGTTGAAAATCCCATTAATTGGCCTAGAGGGAGATCTGCACTCTGCTCTCTCTAGCGTTGGCGTATTTGGTCGTTTGTTTCTTGTATTTGTATTTAAGGTAGTCATTTTGGATTCAATGTGCAATTACCCAAAGATATTAAAATAAAATAAAATAAAATAAAAATATCTAATCGGCGGATGGAATCGATGGAGGAATCGAGTATGAAGGTTGAAGAAGAAGTGGAAAGAGTTGTTGAACAGGCAAAAGAGTTGCAGGATTCTTCTTCTTCCCTGATTAATAGGACATCAAGCGAAGAGCAATCCCTAAAACAGCGTGCTCTTTCTTTGGACTCAAACATTCATCGTTTGCGTTCTTTGCTTCATTCCAACACACTATTCGATTCTAAGTTGGCCGATAAGGTGTTTTTTCTTTTTCTTTTTTTTTTTAAACTCTTTTAACTTAATTCCCTATTGTCTGATTTTTCTCATTTGTTATGTTGTTCTATGAAACAGCTGGAAGAAGATTTACAAAGGGCTAGATGTTTGATTTGTGATGGCGACGTCTCCGCTTTTCTTCCTAGCAAAGCTCAGGGTATGATTTATGTATGATGTATGATGTTCACTCCAATTCCATTTTTCTTCAGTTACTATAAATTCATTAACTCATTGAATCATTTCTTTCCTCAGGTAGTTTTGTGAAAATGTTTATTGGACCGATTAATGTGCGCTCCTCTCGCAAAGATGTTCAATTGAAAGTTAAGGAGGAATATAATAGTTACAGAGTACGTAATAGGCTCCCATTTTTTCCCATTTTATTTATTTTACTATATTTACTCTTTATTGTTATTATTATCGGTCTCCCTTTACAGGATAGGACAGCCTTTTTGTTCCTTCTATTTCCATCAACACTACTGATATTGAGGTCTTGGATGTGGGACGGATGCTTGCCGGCTTTTCCAGTTCAGCTATACCAAGTAATTATCTGTTTTTTGTCGTAATTTTCCTTTTTCTGCATGCATGTTTTATTTCCTCACATTAGACATGGATATGATGGGTCAGGCATGGCTGTTGTTCCTCTATACGGGTTTGGCTTTGCGAGAGAATATATTGAGACTCAATGGAAGTGATATTCGCCCGTGGTATTTCCTTACACTCTGTTTGGGACAAAACATTTCCTTTTATACTGCCATGACAAAACATTCCCTTTTATTCTACCATGGTAGCTAGTTTTTTTCTTTTTTATAATTTTATGTGCTTAATTATGGCAAACCAACTTCTTGATAACTATCATGTTTATTATGCACAGTAATTGTAGGTTATATTTTGAAAAATTTTGGAAGTACAAGCAATTATTTTCAATGGTAACTTCTGGCCAAGTTCAACCAGAATCACTTTGTGAAATTATACATTATCAGTATTTGCATTGACATGATGTTAAAAAAACTGGTGTGAAATATATGAACAGAATATAAAATTTTGTGGGATGACTTTTGTGAGGTTGTGAACATTGATGTAACGGTGCAAAGAAGGATGCCAATATGACATATTAATTTAAAAGCTTGGCTGTAATTAGGAGAAATTTCAATTTTTCAGTCATTTATTTTAGTAATTGTCCATGTTTGGTTATTAGTGATGTGTTGTATGATCTTTGGGTTTCTTTTATATCTAGACATCACATCTTTATGCTTCATGCAATTTTTTGTTATCTATCTCTAGTTTGATGTTAATTGTGCTGATAGTTGAAACCAAAGCATTTCAAGTATTTTCATCTGACAGAAAGGGCTTGTTTGTTAGACAAGGGTTTATTGCATGCATGAATGATGGGTCCATAAGTTTGAGGAAGAAAACAGCTTATGCTGGTTTCATAATCCATTTAAGTTTTGATCAATTCATTGTGGATCAATTGACTGACAAATCCAGGTGAAGAGGCTGTGAATTATCTTTCAAAACGAAAATACTTGAATGATGGGTCCATAAATCCGTTTAATTTATGCTGCTTCTAGGGATGCTGGTTTTGTAATTTATGTCACTATCTTTATCCCCATTTAGGGTGTGCTTTACTTTGTCCATTTAGATTTATGGCAGTTAATATTTATGGCTTATAGGAAAGGATAGGATAACAATTATCATTCTCAATCGATATTCAATTTAACAAATGAAAAAAGATGTTTGGGATTTCCACTCACATCAGCATTTATACGGTGTCAGTGTTGCAGTCTGGAGAGCTGTGAGACATGAGTTCAGATGCCAGAATATACTGTTTCACTTCATGCAGAGGCAACTTTATTCATGTAAAGTTATCTTTAAAATAATGTCAAATTGGAAGTTAATGAAGTTTCAATTTATTACCAGCGGGGTCAAGTCTGTTAGGCATTGTACACTTTTCAGTTCCTAATGTAAGGAAGTTTGATTTGGGGGGAGAAAAATATCCTAGGTAAACACTGTCCGCCTCAGTATTACTTGTATTGCTGTTTAGAATTAAGATTTAATTTCAAGAACAGTCATACATATGTGCTGGTTTTTTGTGTTTTTCCTTTTTTCTGAGTTGATACAATACTAGTTGGGATGTCAATAATTCTGTAAAGCTTTTTTGCACATTTAATTAAGTGATAATTCTTGGTAGACTCAATAGGTCTTTTAGAAGTTATAAATGACATTTAACTGTTCACGATCACTATTTTGAAGTTACATTTTTCCTTTTCGTAAACTGAAGTCATCTAGTTGCAGCACCCATCACCGCATTTTCCTCTTCCTGCATTCTTCATGTAAATTTTAAGGTCCACTCTGGAAACATCTAAGTTCTAAACTATTGGCTTATTTCTATTACATTTGCTATAGTTTATTTTATCTCATTACTCCAATTAAGTTAGTAGGTTTTCATTTTCTGTTTCTTCTTTGTTTTCTTCCTTAGCATAAAGAGCATCATCCCATTTCTGAGTTTAAAGTATGTTTAGAACATGAGTAAGGCGCATGGAAAAAGAATTTGTGTCAGTAGAACCATACTGTGTATTTTAGTAGGTCTGTATACTTCTGTTAGAATTATGTTGCTGTTGCCCACTATCAATTTGATTAATTTTAGAGTTAATTTTCTGTCCTTGTGTTTCCTTCTCTTTCTTATGTCTGCCAATTAATGATGATTAATGGTCGACAACATTACACTTTTGTCAAAATATGCCAGCATGGAATATAAGTTTTGTTATTATATTAATATCATTTCCTGGCATAGATGAGGCGTTTCAGCAAAGATACTGAATATGTTTTGCAGGTGGATTTACCATCACTATTGTGCTATGATTATGGCCCTTGTTAGTCTGACGTGGGAGATTAAAGGGCAGCCAAATTGTGCACAAATGCAGGTTATTCTTGGTTTGCCATATGCTAATTATTATTATTTTTTTTGGTATATTTGACTAAAAATTAGGTCAATATTTTTTAGAGAGGAGTACAACTTTTCCTTCAATGGGCTATGATGCAAGGAGTTGCAATGCTTTTACAAAACAGATATCAGCGCCAAAGACTCTACACTCGTATTGCATTGGGAAAGGTATATTGCCAAAAGCATCTTTGTGTATGTTTGCTCGTCATTTTGTTTGGCCTTGAATTCATTGTTATGCATTTTTGTGCCCCAATCTTGGTTTGCCTCTGCTTTTAATATTTTGGATCTACTGCATTATTGCTGTATTTATCTTCAAAAGTCTCATTTGTTATAGTCGTATTTTCTTACTTCTCTCAGGCCAAGAGAATGGATGTTGTCTGGGGAGAAACAGCTGGTGTAGATGGTCAATTGTGGCTCTTGTGTCCTATACTTTTCATATTGCAGGTGAATCAAGCTAGCTGTCCTTTTTGGTTGATATAAAACTTTATGTATGTAACAATGGCCTATAAACTTTGCTCGGTAATGCAAGGGAAGCTTTACAACCATGAAATTTTACATTATTACCTGTAGCCTAGTTAGTGGTTACTAAGTGGGTGAATAAAAGACCATAGTTTCGGATCTCAAAAAAAGTAAGGTGTCACCTCAAGACAAACTAGTTAATATGTCTCTATATCATTTGTTAGTGGAAGAAGCAAAATTGCTAGTTTATCAGTCTCCTTTATATAGTAACTTACCAAAGAATTGTGGGTATTTGGGAAATCTTAACTTTTTGCCGGAGAGGATAGGCATACTGGTGTCAGTATTGTGCTTTATTGGGACAAGTTTAAGTAGCACCATTGCCTTATAAATTGAAGTTAATAGCAATTTCCCTTTAACATCGAGTCCAAACTAAGCCATCTTCATTCTGGTGACAGTTTCAGTGCTGGGAGCATGGGTTGATTTGACTGCCTTTTTTCTTTTTTGTCTGCCCTTCTCGATGTATAAATTTTACCTTTCATGCCTGTGCTCTTCTTTCTATTTAAGGCTGAGAGTCCTACTTTCCTAACTTTTGTTTTAATCAATAATTTGATAAATTTGGTTCACATTTGGGATTTGACTTGTGTTATCAGTTATCTGACTTTGGATTTATTATATTGTCTATATTTCTGATTTTGATTTTAGGGATTTGAAGCATATGTTGGACTATTGCTGCTTAGAACTGCATTTAATGGGGTTGTATCTGAATGGCAGGTAGGATATAATTGATTTGTCTAAATAAAAGATACAAATAACGTATCAGTTTTTGTTTATTCTGTGGAACTTCTTACTCTGACATTCAGTTTGTCTAAACAAAAGGATACAAATAATGTAAAATAAAAATGAAATGTGCTCGTTGCTGCATTTGTATGTCATAGCAAATTAGCTACGTTGGTGCCTAAAATTATTTTTGGCAGGTAATTTTTTGCGGGATCCTTTTGGTTTTGATGGCAGTTGGGAATTTCATAAATACAGTGTGGACACTCATGGCGAAGTCAAGGTTTAAAACAAAAATGAAGAAGAGTAAGAGCAAGCCGGAGTTGTAGGGCGTTCCTAATGTTTAGGCTAAAGCTTACCTGAACTCTGTAGTTATCTCATTTTTGGAATGGGCAACATGTTTTGTTGGATCCGTGGCAATGGAAATTTCTTCTGAATTTTTTTTTAATTCTTTATTTTAACTTAGTTTTTGCTTCTTTATATGAAAGTACAGTTTTCCTCCTTGTGTCACAGCTTGAACTGCACTTGGGGCATAAAACATTGAATCACATAATAATGAGCTGCAGTGTTCCTTCTCCACAGTTTAGAATATTGTAACAGTTTAGTCTTATGTTGTTTCTGAAGTAATGGAAAAACAATAAGATGAAGAAGAATATCAACTGCTATGATTATCCAGCTCCATTTCTTTGAACCTGTATTTCGTTATTTTGTTTTATTTTTTTTCATTAACAGGCTTACAAAAGAAATAGCATCGTAATGAATCATCTTTTTCCATTACTTTCTTGGGTTAGAATCATTGTTGTTGTAGAACTTAGCAATTGGCATTTTGGGTTCTATCGCGTAGCATATTGATTTAGAGTTTCATTCCGAAAATGAATGGTTTGGTCAGTGACAGACATTCAACTATGAAACAGCTAAGAAAGGTCAATGCTGGTTTTACTATTAATGATTAATCCAACACTTCTAATTGGCCCTGGTCTGTGGGTCTTGTCGTTTGTATGCTTAATGATTTATAGTAAAAGCCAGCTCTGCTTTATTTATACTTGCGCGTCAACTTGTTAATGATTGCGAAAAGGTGATCCGTTGGACCTGGAGCCTCATACCATATTTGGACTATTTTTCTTTAGATGATTTATTTCTCGGTGCATATTTAAATAAAATATGGACGCCATTTCACTTAAATTTATATGTGATGTAGACAGGTTAGTAGGGTTAATAGCTAGGCTTCTAACTAGGAAAAATACAATAAAATAGGGACACTCTCTTAATCGTTAATCGTTTGCTTAATTCGCTTAGACTTAAATATTTCAGAGCATCGAGGATGTGCGACATACTTCCATCACAAGGACTACTGTGATTTTCTCTATTCGATCGTAACAATAAGATGCTATATATTTCAAAACAGAAAGAAGAAACTTTAATATGCCATTATTGAATTCAGCATATATGAATATTTCCTTTTACATATATTTATCTGGTGTTCAAAGTGTTTTATGACTTGAACCCAAGCTTATAATAAGCAAAAATCAATTATAATTCGAGAAAGAGAGGAGCAGATGCATGTACTCTCTCAATTATTAATTGATTCCATTTTTTTTTTTTTTTTTTTTGGGTTTGGAAGGTATAGGTACAAATAAATAAAAGTACAGGTTGTGACCGTCCTCAGTCAATTATGTGCGAATCCTGTCACCAACGCCAACCAAGCTATCCTTCCCCATGTGCTCTACCTATTTGTTTAAAAAAAATTTAAAGATGTATCAAGTAAAAAACTCTCTATGTACATAATATTGAACAGATAGATACATATACACGCAAATTAATGATAAGAAAAGACAGTAAACAAAAGAGAAATGCAAAGAAAGAGAAAACAACTGGAAGAGAGATGGGTGCATGATAGAAAAATAAGAAAGCTAAGCCAGCACATGGGTAGGGTACTTGAGAATTGATCGAAGTGGGATCGGATAGAAACCCATGTTGCTAGCTAGTTGTGAGTGGAATTATGAGATACCATTTTCAATTTTTCTATACAACCCTCCTTGTGCTTGTGCATTTGTGCTTCCTACTAGTCAAAATGTTTTCCATTTTTACTTTTGCCTGCTCCTCCTCCTTTGATCTCTCTTATATAGTCTCCAACCATTCCTTTTCCTTTTGATTGATTTTTTTCATTTCTTATTGATGTACATTTAAATTATACAAAAGACAAAAGAGATTGGGTCTTTGCTCATGATCCTCATATCAGCGATAATGATAAGTCTAGTCTCTTGACATATAAATCAAAAACAGTTGCTCGGTTTATAACTGGAGACTTCTACAGTCCAATCTACAGCCGGCAGATTCTATAATACCATTGAAAGCGAGAAACATGTTGATGTCATTAGTATTTTTTTTTTAATGAACCTCGAATCATAGACTGTTTATGTGATATAAACTCTCTTCTATCCTCTTTCTATTCCTCAATTTTACATACAATGAAATTATCTGTTTGTTTACTAATTATTAACATTTACTCGATCAAAACGGAATCATTATAGATATACCCGTTCCCAAAGCAAAACTGCATTGCTCAAAGTTAAATTTGTAAATGACAGTACCCAATAGAGGATTGAAAGAACCACCATTAAAAATGTCAAGAATGGAAAAGAGAGTTGCTTATAACACAAACAAAAAATTGAGAGAAAAAAAAAAATGTAGAAGTTTCAGAAAAATGTTCTTTTCATTCACCTACACAAAACAATGCAATTGAGAAATGATGCAAAGATTTTCAAAGAAATGCTGAAACATGATCAGCTTATGTTTCTTCATTTGACAATATATGTGCTCTCCATAGAACGAGGTTTGTGTTTCTGCTTTTCTCTTTATGCTCTTTGTTCTCTTCTGTCCTCTAATTGTTACTGCTGGGAAGGATTATTTTGTGTCCCTTGATTCAATCTGTCCCGTTCTGCCTTTGCAACGGTCTTTATTCACCAACAAATCAATAAATTGAACAAAAAGAAAAAAAAAGGGGCAAGAAGTGATACAAGTATTTGCCACCCCGGAGACTGCTCAAAAAAGAGGAGGAGAATGATAAAGAGAGATGAATGAGAAAGATTGATGATGGAGCAAATTAAGAATTTAAGGTTATCTGCTGGCTCTGGAACTGAAATGTTAGGTGCCTTTCTTGAGCTTCTCAACATATAGGTACATCTGGTACAAGCTGGTGATCAAGAACGAATCCATCCCACCAAAAATATCACCCTGCCTCATACCGAGATTATTGAACCATAGCTAAAAATGACGTTGCCTCATTTCCTCCACCATTGGATGCGTTTGTATTCTGTCTCTGAAACTCTACTTTATAAGCTATCTTCCTTTCTTCTTCTAATTCATCCTGATCATCATCTTCATCCTCATCATAACCTTCGTCATAGTCCATATTATCGCTGTCACTGCCAATGTTGGATTCCTCAATCTTATCAAAATCATTGCCAATTGATTGTTGTGGTGGTTGATGATGCTGCTGTTGTTGCATCCCTTGCTGATTCATCAGCTTCTTCATAATGTCTTCTGGCTTCAATATGAAAACAAGAATCAATAGGCATCACAAAAATGTCAATCTGCTGAGGGGTCCACGCTATACGATGGCAAATGTATTACAACTACACAGTATTAAATAATAATAAAAATGTTTATTTAATTTGATTCATTCTACTAAAGTGGAAAAAAAGGAAAAAAGAATTTTTACCTTGTTTGACGCTCCGCCATTTCCTTCTCCAAAGATGCTCACTGGCAAACCCACATTGCTTGCTTGTGCACTAACACTAACTGTATTTTTATTATCTGATTCGGAAGCTGTTTTGAGTTGAGGTGCCGGCATGATTGCCGAAACGTTACTGCTCACCTGGGGATTGGTTGTTGCTGGGGTTGGATCTAATTTGAGGCTCTCTTGCTGATGTTGTTGAGGTTGTTGCTCTTCTGATACGTTAAAGCTACCTGTGCTGGTGCCGCCACCTCCACCACCACTAGAGCTGCCACCACCAAGTATCTTTTTCCGGTAAAGTGCATCAAGTTCATGGAAGTAAGGGCAGGTTTTGGCATCTTCGGGGCGTTTCTTGTTACTTTCTTTAACCTTTTTAAAGTACTTATTAATATTCTCCCATTTCTCCTTGCATCTCTTGGCACTTCTGTTGTAACCATTCCTCTGCATTCCTGCAGATATTTCTTCCCAAAGAGGTCCCTTTGGCCCAGTCTCTTGATACCTTGGTTCAAGTCCGCTCCTTAACTTTATAAGTGCGAGAACTTCAACTTTCGGCCATCTGGAAGAAATTGATTCGAAGCTTCCGCTGCTGCCAATTTCCTGAGATGGCGGTATTCGTTGTTCTGGAATTGCCATCACAACTTGAGAAGGGATGGATATGGAAGTGGGTTCATGCCTAACCATTTCATCACTTTTACCTAGTTGTTGCTGTTGATGTCGATGATGTGACTGCGTTAGTTGCTGGTTTTCCTGATTTCGTCGTTCTTGAGGGAATGAAGTCGGTGTCACATGATGGTGTGTTGGTGTTGGTAGAGAGATAGCTGGCGCTACTACCGCAGGCGCTGTAGGTGGGGGAGCAGCAGGAATAGTAACAGTAGGAGGTAATTGTATTGTCTGACCAGTAATTTTCTGTAGAAAAGAAATGATGGCAGCATCCCTAGAAGCAGAAATGGCTCGTTCTTGTGCCATGACCTCATGTTCACGAGCCAATCTTGCCATTTCTTGCCTTTTGCAGGCTTCCTCTCTTATCATCCTATCTTGTTCTCTCTTCTCGATAGCGTCCAAGAACCTGTGTTGCATGGTCTCCTGTTTTTGCATTACCTGTTTCATTAGACTCTCAAAGAATTCCATCATGCTATGAGTAGTAGTATTACTAGATGATTGCCTCTTGCGTTTGCGGCTCCTACCAACCGTATTGGACCGATGTTCTTCGAAGTCCATTTCTTCCTCGTCGTCGTCATCATCTTCCGTTTCGTGAGAAGAAGAATCACTATCGGATGAAAAGTTCATTCTGATGGGGTTGTTTGTCGTCGTAGTTGTTGCTGTAGGTGGTGTCGTGGTGGTCGTTCCAGCAGTTGATCCAGGAATATTTGCGACGTTTGGTATTGTTACACTAAGATCTGTAGGAAACATAGAGGAGGAGAGTGTTGAATGGGAATGAGAAGTAGGAATTTCAGCCAATGAGATTGGCATGGGAATACCAACGGAGACAGGAGCAACATCTAAAGTGATTGGATTGGAAGAAGTGACAGTTGTCACAGGCATTGATACGTTACTAGTGGAGGAATGAAGAGCCTCCAGTTGGCTGAAAAATTTGTAACTTTTTCCGTCTTGACGACCGGCTCTACCTTCCTTGGTTCGCTTGTAGTATTTGTGAACGTTCTCAAATTTTTCTTTGCATTTCTTTGCACTCCGTTTGTATCCCAACTCCGATAGTTTCCTGCAACGTATTCGAAGGTAGGCAGGAGGAATCAAATTTATTAATCATTTGAATGGATCTAATCCATTCATAATCCATTTTTTTTAATGCAAGAGTAGTAATAAAAATACAATAACAACCTCTTCGCTCTCTCCCGTTCTCTACCGCAATAATAATCAGTTATCAAATCGTATTTATATTTATACGATAGAATTAATATAAAAACCCAATAGGGTCGTATTGAGAGAGAAAAAGTTGGGGAGTAGTCTCTTGTCTTGGAAATTTGAAAGAATTACTCTCGGGATTTTCAATTTTACATTTGACAGATTAAATAAATATATATGGTCTTTTGAAAAATAAAAATGGATAAGAAATCAGCAATTAAATAAACATATATTCTTTGGTCGTAAGCTGAGGGATTGGATAGAATTCATGCAGCGGATCTGGGCCACTTGGTAAATTGAGTTGAGAGAAAAGAAAGAGATGCCTTACTCGTGAGTAGTGGTGTAAAGAGATAGAAACCATGTGCGTTTGTGTGTTGTCTGCAGAGTAACACTCAGAAAACAAGATCTTGAGAAGAAAGGATTTCATGCGGCCGATCTGGGCCACTTGGTAAATTGAGTTGAGACAAAAGAAAGAGATGACTTACTCGTGAGTCCTGCTGTAAAGAGATAGAAACCATGTGCGTTTGTGTTTTGGGTGCAGAGTAACACTCAGAAAACAAGATCTTGAGAAGAAAAGATTCCATTTACAATTACAGTTACAGTCACACAAAACCTTTCGGTGTTAATTTGAACGAATATCTAGTGAGTGTGTTATTATGTTTTAATTTTACTTAGAAATGGAAATTTTAATTGAATGAAGAAATAATAATTAAATGTATTTAATTGTATGTACGATACCTGGATACATCTTCCCAAATAGGACCTTTCACTGCGGCGTCACGGAAGGCGGCGTCCATATCCGACCTAATATTCAGAAGTGCTAACGTTTCTTGACGGGGCCATCGGTTGCCACTTGCAACACCTCCAGCTCGATCGCCTTCATCTTCATCTCCACCACCAGATAGCCTCATAAATTCATCCAAATTGCTTGTTACAGACGTCGCAGGTGGTCGGCTGCTTATTGGTGAGGCAGATTCTACTTGTTGCTGGTGGGCCGCGTGAGTAGATGTAGTTGTGGTTGCGGCTGCGATTGTGGTTGTAG
Source organism: Trichilia hirta (assembly GCA_035221805.1). Taxonomy (NCBI): domain Eukaryota; kingdom Viridiplantae; phylum Streptophyta; class Magnoliopsida; order Sapindales; family Meliaceae; genus Trichilia; species Trichilia hirta. The sequence goes on along the minus strand of JAWDEX010000016.1, from coordinate 113,427 downwards.
TTGTGGTTGCTGCAGGAGTCTTTTCTCCGTGTTGGGATTGGGTCCCTCCTCCTCCTCCTCCTCCTCCTTGCTGCATCTTTCCAATCAATATGAATGATAAACCTCTTTTTTCACTTTTAGCTACCGGTGAACGAGGATTTTCCTTTCATAATCTATAATAACAATAATAAGAACAAATGATTCAGCTAAATTTATGTCAACTTCCTTCCTCTCTCTGGATGTTGGTAGAGAAGAGAAGGTTTGATTTTTTAGTTGGATGTTAGAGGAGGAATGAGATAATTGAAGCAATAGGAAAAGATGGGAGAGAAGTTTAGTGAAAGATGGGCGATGTTTAAAGGAATGATTTGAAAGGAAAGAAGAAGGAAGAAGAAGATGATCGAACAGTAGACAACTGGAAAGATTGAGAGCTAGAAAGAAAATTCCTACGAGTTAGTGCTCGGCTTCCGATTTCGATTATTATTCCTTTATTTTTTATTTTTTCTATTTAAAACGAATTTGCAATATAATGATAAAAAAAATTCATGAAAGAAAATACATAAACAGCGGTAAAGAAGAAAAAGGAGATAAGGAGGAGGGCACCATCATCATCATCAACTGCGTACTGCACTGCGCTGCAAATTTCACAGAGGAAAAAATAAAAAATAAAATATTGAAAACGATGAGAAAAGGAGAAAGTAAGGGTGGATGGGCTCTGTAGAGAGAGAGAGAAATGAATGGAGATGACGATTCAGAGGATGACGATGATTAAGAGAGAGAAGAGAGAGGTGAAATGATAAAACAAGCGAGATGCTGTGTTGTCAGCGGCTCTCACTTTGCTGCTAATAATTGTTAAAACCACTTTTACCAACATTTCTTGTGTTAAAATATTAAGAGAAATTGGAGTAATATATTATATTATATAATATACAGCTAAAATCATAATTAGAAAAAAAAAAAAAAAGAAAAGAAAAAAAAAGAAAAATAGGAGGATATCAACAGGCAGGCAGGCAGGCAGGGAAACATCGCTCCTCAGGCTGAACAAAAATCTGATGCAACCCCTCTTTCTTCCTCAGTCCAACAATGTTAAATCCAATTACCGAATTTTTCCTATCGAATGGTCGTGGCTATATCTCATTGGCATATTCTTAAACTTATTCCTTATTTGAAGCAGGAGATTTTGTCCTCCACCCAACAGAGTCTTTCGAAGATAATAATAATAATTTAAACACCGTTACAATTTTTTAATTTTGATGTATTAAAAATTTAGCTGGGACAGACTCACCCTGAACCTCACCTTCACCGTCATCCGCACCCTCGACGTGGGATGGGACGGATGGAAATACAGGAATCGGAATATCTACGCTCCCACTTAACTGGAGTTAATAATTAACCTAAGTCAAGTGTAAGCCAAAGCAAAAGTAAACTAAGAAAGATCTACGAACATTGGCGGTTCATCCACCAACGCTACTCTTCTTCCATGATAATTCATCCAATCAAGCAGATGAATAAATGGATTGATGAGAATTTGAATCTCATACTCTATTCAGTCTTGACGCTCCAATTAATTGAAATGTGGTTCGTGTTACTCGGATGACTTTCGTCAAAGAAAGAAGTTGTCGGTCCCATCTCACCCGTTAATAAGTTCCATGTGATTGGTGCCCGTAGCTACTAGCTAGATTGACGTTGTTGAATAGCATCGCAATGGTGTGCAAATTGTAATTAATTAACTATGGGATCGGGATCCATCGTGATAATTATTGAACTTGTTGATCATTTGAGATCGGTGGCAAAATTAAGAGGACTAACGGGGGCATATCATATCATATCATATCACATCACATCCTGTCATTTGTAAAATTGTAAATTAATTAAAAAACACAAAAATGGAATCATGGACTAAAATAAGGTTAAGAACTTAAAAGGAAAATAAATGTGAAAAAGAGAGCAAAATGGGAAAGGAAAGAGGCAGACAGGAACAGATTGGTACAGCTGTAGGGGGTCCCATAAAATGAGGTGGTAAGAACGTGCGTGGCATTTCTCCAGGATTTGTGAACCCCCAAACCGCCAGGCAAGGCATCGAACCCATTATGCCCCAAATCGGTGCACATGCCTCTTGCTTCTCACTTGGATCTTCAATTCAACACCTCACTGCCTTCCTACTTTACTAAATAGTTTTGACGTCTAATTACCCTCTAAATTCATGCTTTCCTGGGTTTTCAGCTCTCTCTCTCTCTCTCTCTCTCTCTCTCTCTCTCTCTCTATATATATATATATATAT
>JAWDEX010000016.1:63035-79540 GCA_035221805.1 Trichilia hirta | reverse complement strand
ATGAAAAATGAGCTTGATTGTATCACATCATGTTCCCATTATTATATATATTTATTTGGATAAATATTACATTAATTCAAATGGGAAAATGATTGAAAAATAGCAAAAATGGGTCATCTTCTCCTCCAAAATGTGGGCAGCCATGGGAGATCCTTTGAGGAGGGTTTCAAGTGTTGAGAGCTCACACTTGTGAGCTTAGTCTTCATCAAAATCAAAGGCTTATAAGGTATGCTCTTTGATGACCAATTTAGCAACCTTGTTTTCTCATTTAAAAGCATAGATCTATGATTTGTTTTTTAGAGAGAAAAACTTCTATTATGCATATTTTAGGCCATTAGAAACCAACATTAATTAATGTATTAAGGTATTTAAAATATAGTTTAAATTATAGATTACACAATTCCATTATATTGGAAAATAAAAAAAAATAATAGAGATTCACAAATAATTGGGAGCCTTATATATTTGATGAATTTTACTATATTGTTTACTCAGTTAACAGGCTTAGTAGATGAATTTTACTGGCCAGTCCTTTTTTACTCAATTAGTAGGCTTAATAGATATACACATAATCTTAAGTGTAATGTATTAATGTATTTAAAATATACTTTAAATTATGAATTGATATATAAATCTTATTCACCAATGGTAGAAGATTATAGTGATAACATTAATCAAAGTATTAATCAATGTATTAAGGTATTTGAAATATACTTTAAATATGGATTGATTTATAAATCTTATCCACCAGTTGTATAAGGTTACAATGATACAAATTGAATTTTCGATAATACATAAACTAAATCAATAAGTGGATATGTATTTACATTAGGTAGAGCTATAATTTCATAAAAATCCTTTAAACAATTGTGTATAACATGATCTACCATGAAATAAAATTTTATAGCATTAGATAACACTGTAAAAGAAGTACAGTGGTTAAGAAATTTTTTAAAGGACATTTCAATATAATCTAAACCTATTACAGTAATTTGTATACACTACAATAACATGACAACTCAAGCAAGGGGCAAAGAATAGTGTATATAATAATAAATTAAGGTATATAAGGTATAGACACAATACAATAAAGCAATGGCTCTCAAATGAAATGATATCTATTAAATATGTGAAGTCGAAGGAAAATATTAAGGATCTTTTGACAAAAAGCCTAACAAGAGAGTAATTTAAGTGTATGTTGAAGAAAATGAGTTTACAGCCAACTTAATGAGTTGAATTGCATGAAAACTTAACTTAGTAGATTGGAGATCCCATAATCTAGGTTTAATAGGCAAACTAGTTAGATAAAACTTAAAAAGAGAAAGACATAATTTAATCTATTTCTATAACAATAATGTGTTGAATAATAATGATATAGGATATGCTTTGTATTTAATGATACTAATGTAAATATAGTATCACCAATATGATAGTAAATATGGGAACGCATTTATAAGAATGAAATGGCTAAATTCTCTAAAATTGTCATCAAGACTAAGATGTTCAGGATCAAAATAAATAATAACGTATAAAGTATAGTATATAAAAGACGTGTTATAAGTGAGATTTATTATCTTATACTAAAATTAAGTAAATAATTCAAAAAATTATTTCTATTACTTCACTAAGTAAATTCGATATAAACTTATAAAAAAAAAGTTCAAGTTAAAAATATCTTTTTGATATATGACACATTAATTTTTTTAAAAAACATTTGTTTTAATATTTTTTTAAAATGTGATCGTAAATTTTTCAATTCAAATGTAGAGTATTGTTAGTATGTTTAAGTATTTGAATTGAAAAACTCAAATCCCTTATTGAAAACAAAAGACTCTCTTAAATATTTTATTTTATGAGTGACAGATAAAAGACGTGGATGTAACTAGTTGACAAGATAGATCTTATTGAAGCTTTTACCTCACTTCTATTAAAAGTGGGCTTTGGGGCTCTTGGACTTGGGCTCAAATTGACAGCTTATATTTTTAAATATATGATTTATTTATTTATTTATTATTTTATTTATAAAATTAAATTAGTTAAGGGTTGTATGTGATAACCAAGCATTGTATTTGTTTAGAATAATCATAATTTTACATATTTCAATGCTTAATTGTATTTGTAAAAGGAGAAAAAATGTAATGAATTAATGAATTAATTACTGTATTTTGCCTGATTTATTAATTGGAATTACTTTAATTTAAAAAAAATTGATAGTTGAATTTTAATTAACAATTTCCATCCTCTTTTAAATAATTGGAGAAAGAGAGAAATCCTGATTTAAAACATTACAATTATACTGCAGGCATTTATCTGTTCTGCATTTTAATTAATTTCTTATAAAATATTTTATTTTTTTAATTTAATTTAAGAGTATATTAGTTTTGTTGAGTTTTTATATAATATATAATAAATTATTAAATTTTATTTATTATTTTATTAAATTTATTGATTGTGTAGTTCTAACTGGGCTACATGTGTCCTAGATATGCGACCGATGGGACATTTTCATTGAAATACCATGTTCTTAGCTTGGGTGTGCTTGTGCTTGTGCTAGAGACTGTAAGTGGTCAAAGAAATCGGGGCTTTCGTCACCCAAATCACCATCACAACTTTCTTGGACATTTAAGTAGAAAGAATGAGCCGCCAAGTCCTCTTTCACAGAGTATCCACTATTTAACATTAATAAAAGCATCTTGCCTTGCTGCAATGTTTTCAGGCGTGGCTGTTGTGGAATAGCGGAAGAGCTATGGACATTATGGATACGTGTTTAACAGATAGTTTCATGGAATCGCAAGTTTTAAGACGTATTCAAGTGGCTTTATTATGTGTTCAAAAGTTAATCGAAGACTGACCTGACATGTCATCTGTAGTTTTTATGTTGGCGAATGAGGGAGTAGCGTTGCCTCAGCCTAGACAACCGGGTTTCTTCATAGAAAGAAGTTCACTTCAGCTGGAATACCAATTCGAGAAAAATACGACTCAGAAAATGCACTAAGTATAACAATGGAAGAAGGCAGATAAAATTAATTTCATTGGAAACGGAAGGACATGTTTGTCATTGAAGTTATTTGATCATGCATTGTATGATTAAGTAAGTCAAAGTATTTAGTAAATTATGTAAGTGATTTTTAGACCTTATTATCTTACTGCAAGAAACTCAGATTCTAGTTGGGTTTGATAGAAATGGACCGCATGCTATCCTAATGATGCCATATTCTGGATCAACTCGTTAAAAAATGTGAACGATTTGTAAAAGACTGATTTTTGAGCCCAGTGTACGGCAAGGCAATGAAGAAGACAGGGATGGCCTTATCCCTTGTACCCTTTTGAATCTGACAGCTAAATGTCTTCTTCTCAGAAATTTCTCCATATATGGAGCCACCCAATTCCGCGGGTCCGTCTTCGAAGAGGATTGATTGTGATTATATTTTTCTTAATATCATCCTAAATTATCTCAGAGATATTATTATAATTATTTTAAGAAGAGTCAATAAATGATTTATATTTGAGGATTTTAATATAGTGATTAAAAGCGTTATGCACTTATCTTAAGATGAATATTTGGACTCGTATTCTTAAAGAATTTAAATTCAATTCGTGACAATAAATATTTGCATAAATGGAGTACTATTGTGATGAAAAGAAATTTTTACAGAAATTAAAGTGACAATATATAATATTACCAACTTTTTTATATGATTTTATTTTATAACAATTAAAGTGGCAATTGAGAATTTAAATTCATGCGGCCTACAATTTCCACCAGGAACAGAATGTGGAGGCAAGTAAGAAAATTATTACTGTTTTCACATTAATTTCTAAGGATTAATGTTATGTTGCAATTGTTACTGTTGTCACAGGAATCAAATTTTAATTAGCTTTTAATATTTGTTGATACTGTTGTTACAGAGAGAGTTAGGGAATTTGCAAGTCATTGTGACACGGTACCCATTATTTTCATATGCAGTCACAAAATCAACTTATTGCCATATCTGCTGTGGTTTAAAAATCATTAATAAAAGGTTGTATTTTTCGTAGTGCTACTACTACTAGTTTTGTTTTTTTTGAGTGTGTGGGCATTTGAGGCCAAATTGTCTATCTTCACCTCGGTTAACTGTGACTATGCCTGCAATGATTTATCTGAGCTCCGAGGGAAACAATTTGCTTCTGGTATAAATGGCCATCAAAAGTTAATTTATTATGGAATTATGACCACTGCACTGGATTCACCAGACAAACCGTGCATGCAAGGCTTTAAGATTTCATTTGTGACCACAGACATACAATCAGTTTAGTTTAAAGCGGATTGTAAGGCTTTAATGATTTGGAAAAAATGCATGGACTGTATTCGTCGTATGTGGAAAAATTTCCACCATGTTGGACTTTTGCTTCCCGTTTTAAAGGGATGAGAGTAGAAACTGAACATCTAAACAGTAGAGAGTGATGGTAATGGTCATAGCGTAATGCCAAAGCAAGAGAAATGGTACATTAATAGAGATTCCCATGTGAAACTTAAGAAAGGATTGAAAAGATTTTATGGGGCTAAATGCATACAATTTCCAATTTTTCTCTACCAAATAAACATAAGAATGCACTGCCTTCCGTTCTTCTCATTCATTATCTCTTTCGTTCTTGTTCTCATCATAAAGTCGTCATTTGCTGCTGATTCCATATCTCCAGGACAGTCTATAACAGATGGTCAGACGTTATTTTCTTCCTCCAAAAGATTTGAGCTAGGCTTCTTCTCTCCAGACAACTCCAACAACAGATACGTTGGAATATGGTACGCAAATATTCCAACCAATACTGTTGTTTGGGTTGCCAACAGAAATAGCCCGCTTACTGATAAGAATGGAAATTTAACTGTGAGCAACAATGGAACCCTTGTACTTCTCAACCAAGAAGATAGAATTTTTTGGTCTTCAAATTCATTGACTGTGTCAGAAAATCCAGTGGCTCAGCTTCTAGATTCTGGGAACCTTGTGCTTAGGGATAATAATAATATTAACACCAGTTCTGAAAACTATTTGTGGCAGAGCTTTGATTACCCATCAGACACATTGTTACCAGGCATGAAATTGGGATGGAACTTGAAAACTGGTTTTGAGCGAAATGTCACACCCTGGAAAAATGATGATAATCCATTCTCTGGAGACTTCACTCTCAGACTTGATATTAGTGGATTACCTGAATTGGTTATTCTCACAGGATCAACAAAAGAAAGCCGCAGTGGACCATGGAATGGTCAAAAATTTGATGGCATTCCGAGAATACCCAACTCCATCTTCATACCGATGTTGGTGGATGAGGAAGAGGAGTTATACTTTACGTTCAAGTCTTTCAACGATAAAATTATAACTCGATTACGTGTGAATCCATCAGGAAAGATGCAGCGTTTTGTATGGAATGAGACCACCACTACATGGAATGTGCTGTACTCTTGGCCGTTTGATCTATGTGACAGCTATGCAAAGTGTGGTGCTAATGGCAACTGCAGAATTAGCAAGTCCCCTGCTTGTGAGTGTTTGAAGGGTTTTATATCCATATCACAAGATGCATGGGATTCACCTGAGTCTAGAAAATGTGTCAAGAAACCATCAGATTGCCCAAGTGGAGAAAGGTTTCTAAAGCTTTCGCAAGTGAAACTGCCCGAAAATGGTTGGTGGAACAAGAGTATGAATCTTCGGGAATGTGAGGCAGAGTGCACCAAAAACTGTTCGTGTAGAGCCTATGCAAATTCAAACATAAGTGAAGGGGGTAGTGGTTGTTTGATGTGGTTTTCGGACCTGATTGATATCAGAGAGTGCTCCCAACAATACATCTGGGGACAGGATTTGTTTATCAGAGTTCCAGCTTCAGAACTACGTAAGCGTTTTGCTTTATGGATTGCCGCTCTTTCATTTTTAAAGCTATTTTAAAATTAGGTGATTCCCTGAATTCTTTGGGGGCAAATGACCTAGGATCAGTGCTTGTATAACAAAAACCAAAGAAGATTGAACAAAAGAAGGAAAACAAATAACAAACTGAAGGATTGACTAACAACGACTACTAGGCCTAGCGGAGAACATAATCAATTGGACTGGCCTGAACAAATACATCAATTTGAACTAGAGAAATAGATTTCGTTTCAACAAGTTGATCCCTTCTCTTGATTCATTTGATTCTAGAATCAGTTCATCCTTCGAATAGAAAAAGAAGATTGACGATCATCGGGGTGCTTTCAATCATTTCTGTCACGTTGATTTCTGGCCTTCTACTCTGCATAGCTCGGAAGAAAACAGACGACAGAGGTAACAAATTCAACCAACCTTTGCTAAATGATAAATTATATTTACTTGTCGTGACATCTGATTAAAAGACAATCAAAACACAGTATTTTCTACGGAAGTTCTTAAAATTCCGCCTTCTAAAAGCAATTGAAATTTGTGTCAAACTGAGCACGACAGATTTCCTGTCACAAGGGAATTTTTCTCACTACCAGGTTTTAAAATCACTATCTCGTTAATAGGCCAGAGGAGCTGGAAGGAGGACATAGAAGTACCTTTATACAAAATAGAAACTATTGCAGCTGCTACCAACAATTTCTCCAAAGCCAACCTCATTGGCAAGGGAGGATTTGGTCCTGTTTACAAGGTAATGGAAGTAGTTGTACGTAATGAATCACCCAACATAAATAAATATAAATGAACCGTTGAGCATCTTGCTAGTGGTTGACAGAAAAAGAATGCAATATCTATATGGCACAGGGAATTCTATCAACAGGACAGGAAATTGCGGTAAAAAGGCTTTCAAACGATTCAGCACAAGGTCTTGAAGAGTTCATGAATGAAGTGATCTTAATTGGAAAGCTTCAGCATAGGAATCTTGTTGGGCTCATTGGGAGCTGCATTCAAGCAGATGAAAGAATGCTGATCTACGAGTATATGCCCAATAAAAGCTTGGATTACTTCATTTTTGGTAGCACCGCTTGTCTCTCTATATCATAATAGTTTTAGTCGTACGCTATTCAATATCTAAATCGAATTTTTTTGATCTCGAGGTTAACAGTTGATATTATACAAAATGTAAAATTTAAGAGTTACTGGAGTTTGGAATGATCTGCAGATCATAAAGGCGGACTATTGTCATGGAAGAAGCGGTTTACCATAATTCTTGGGATTGCAAGGGGACTTCTCTATCTCCACCAAGATTCAAAGCTACAAATTGTTCACAGAGATTTGAAAGCAAGTAATATTTTGTTAGACGGAGACCTAAATCCAAAAATTTCGGATTTTGGGTTGGCAAGAATTTTCAAGGGTGATCACGATGAAGCAAACACAAACAGAGTTGCTGGAACATAGTAAGCTATCTTACTCAAATCTAGCAATATTTGCTCGCCAGTTTGCAACAACTTAATTCAATATTTGATTCTTTGATGTAGTGGGTACATGTCTCCTGAATATGCGACCGATGGGACATTTTCATTGAAATCCGATGTTTTTAGCCTGGGTGTGCTTGTGCTAGAGATTTTATGTGGTAAAAGAAATCGAGGGTTTCGTCACCCAAATCACCATCACAACCTTCTTGGACATGTAAGTACAAAGAATGAGATGCCAAGTCCTCTTTCACAGAGTATCCACTATTTAAAATTAATAAAACATCTTGCTTTGCTGCAATGTTTTCAGGTATGGCTGTTGTGGAACGATGGAAGAGCCGTGGACGTTATGGATACGTGTTTGACAGATAATTTCATGGAATCACAAGTTTTGAGATGTATTCAAGTGGGTTTATTATGTGTTCAAAAGTTAGCAGAAGACCGACCTGATATGTCATCTGTAGTTTTTATGTTGGTGAATGAAGGAGTAGCGTTGCCTCAGCCTAGACAGCCAGGTTTCTTCATAGAAAGAGGTTTCACTTCAGCTGGAATACCAATTAAAGAAAAATTTGACTCAGAAAATGCATTAAGCATAACCACGGAAGAAGGCAGATAAAATTAATTTCCTTGACTTGAAAGGACTTGTTTGTCCTTGTAGTCGGATTCAATTACTATGCATTGTATGATTAAGTCAAAGTGTTTAGTAAATTATGTAAGCGATTAGGAGGTCTTATTATCTGTTGGCTTAAAACTCAGATTCTAATTGGGTTTGATTGATACGGACTTAATGCTATCCCAATGATGCCATATTCTCGATCAATTTGTAAAAATAGGTACCTTTCGCAAAAAATTTATTTTTAGACAGAGTGTCCGGCAAGGCAATAAAGAAGATTGGGAAGCTCTTATTCCTTCGACTCCCATTTGAAATCTGACAGTTAAATGTCGTCTTCTCAGAAATTTGTCCATATGTTGACCCCCCGAGTGCCGTCATCTTTACGGAGCGTCAATTGCTTCCACAAAATTTCTAGACGGACTAGTCCTATTTTGACTTCTCCCTCCTTCATAATCTAAATATTGTTTCAGATCAAATGCATCTAAGGAAATTTTATTACCAATAATTCTTTATGATTTTTGTGATAACTTTACCAGTGATAAAAAATTTAGAAATTTGGCCATACGTGGACGCGCCCAATGCCGCCGTGCCGTTTAAATTGATCGATTGTTATTATATATATTTTTTTTTCAAGGGAAATGATAAATACCTCTACGATTTGAACCGACCAATTATAATTTCTTTTTGACATTTAAGTTTTTTAGGTTTGAAATTGATCACAAATAAGCTTTAGAAATACTCTAATATGTATTCTCATGATAAATACTTCTCTTAAATTTGAAATTAATAATAAATATTTTTTATCATTTTAAAAATACATAAAGTTTATTATATAAATATATAAAATTATATAAAAAGTTATATTAACTATATAAAATAAAATTATAAAATTTATAATTTGAAGAACATAAAAAATTTAAAAAGAATTAAAATTACATAAAATTATACGAACAATTATATAAAATGCATAAAATTTAATTATAAGCTTTATAATTTGAAGAATATAAAAAATTCATATATATATATATGAATTTTTTATATAAAATTTAATTGACCAAATTTATAATTCAAAAAACATAAAAATTCATAAATTAAAAGTCACAAAAATATATAAATTAAAAATACAGAAAATTAAATAATTTATAATTTGAAAAATATAAAAATTTTATAAATTAAAATACATAAAATTTAATTAAAATATTTGTAATTTGAAGAACATAAAAAATTCATAAATTAAATTACATAAAATTATATAAAAAAATTATAAAAAATACATAAAATTTAATTATAGAGTTTATAATTTAAACACATAAAAGATTTATAAATTAAAAATATATAAAATAAAAAATTCATAAATTTTATGTTTTTAATATAATTTTATATATTTTTGAAACTATAGAAGAGTATTTGTCACTAGTTTTAAATTTGAGAGGTATTTACCATGAATGTATACGTAAGAAGTATTTATGAAATTACAGAAATATTTATTATTAGTTTCAAACCTGAGAGAGCATTGGTCAAAAACAAAAAAAGGCAGGAAATATTTAAAATTACTTTAAATCGGAGTATTTTTCATTCCCTCTTTTGGTAATATCATCCTATTTGAATTTGTAATAGAGCCATTGAAAGTATTATGCACTTATTTTAATATGAATCTCTGGACTCGTTTTCCTCAAGAATTTAAATTCAATTCGTGAGAATATATATTTTATAAACGGAGTATTGTGATGAATATAAACTTTTATACAAATTAAAGTTGTAATTGATGTAGCACTACTCACCTTTTTATATGATTTATTTTATAAAAATTAACGTGGCAATTGAGAATTGAAATTCATGCGGCCTACAATTTCCACCATGAACCGAATGTGGAGGTAAGAGCAAGAAAATCACTGCTGTTTTCACAATAATTTCTAAGGATTAATGTTACGTTACAATTGATGTTGTTACAGGATGGGAGAAGGCAGCCAGAATTCTGATAATTAAACCCAAGAAATGAAGACATACAACATACAAACCAGGATGTTGTATGTCTTCATTTCTTGGGTTGTAAGTGCAACATTTTTCTCTTCAATGTACCGGAATGGTAACAAAAATATTTATCTATCAGTTACTATGGTTTGTAACAGGAAATTGAATAGAAATAATGTTATTTTATCGAATTTTTACATGAAAATAAAAAATGAAAAATGGGATGTTCAGGAAACTGCGATGCATGCATACTTGCAGATATCTTCAGGAAACAACATCATCCCAGCAGCCAACTCCAGTACTAGGTGCTTCTGCCTCAATGGAGTTGGCAAGGCTTCACTTACATGTTGTTGCAGCAACATCCGTCGTTGATTCCAAAATATTGTGATGGATTTCATTCAGATTATCTACAGTAGAATGATTCCATTTTTGCATTGTCTGGTTGAACTCTTCTGAATCATATGCATAAACAGGATGTATACAGCACTTCTTCACCTCCAATCCTGGACATCTATGAGATTTAAATGAAACCTTCATATGTTGTAGTTCTGACTATCAATCATATATTACTATGAGAAATTAGAAGGCATGAAATTTTTAGTTTAAAGAAAACTAGATTTAGTAAAATTACTACAAATTAATAATATAAAAATTTTACGTCATTAGATTTTTTAACACGAATTTAATCTCTAGTAAATAATAAACCCTAACTATTAAAAAATATTTAATACTATATTTAATGATGTCTTTCCATTTCCTATATTTAATAATAGTGTGAGTTAAAGCGTTAATCAGGAATACAGTTTTTTAATGGTATATGATTTCTACATTTCTTAGAAAATCTACTGTCTTGAAATTGTTGGTTGGGGAGTACAAAATATAGGATAGATAAAGAAATTGAGAAGTATTTGTTGAGAATAAAGCACTAAAATAATGCAAGACCGAATAACAAAGCGGAATAAAAATTCAATATAAACTTCCCTCTTTACTTGAATATATTAGGAGCACACAAACTCTAGCACAATAATGATGTGAGGCAGTAAGTATAATGGCAGAAAAACATAAATCAATCAACACAAATCACCAATCAAGAGACACCAATATTTTTACATGGAAAACCCCTTCCAATCAAGGGTAAAAATCACGGGACTTTAAGTCCATCAAAGAAACTCTACTATATCAATAGAATCTTACAAAATATTCTCTCAAATAACTACAAATCAAGTATCAAATAAGGAGAAACAACTAACAATAAAAGGAGCAATAAATTGAGAAAATATGGAAAGAATTCACTTAAAATCGAGCTTCTGTTCTCTGCCCGAAAAGTGAAGTTATAGTACACAAAAAATCATCTTAACCATTCAGATTGTAGAACTATATCTTCAAAAGATTTCATTCAAATTTTGTGATAATCTAACGGTTATCAATTCGGATCAGAAGTTTGATGAAGACTATGTAGTGAAACAAATCTGCACGTAATCAACCACTATTTACAGCTCAAAACTTATTCTTTAGAACATAGAAACCCATCTTCACCGTTCATATCATAAAAAATGATATGAGGACCTCGTAGATAAAATTTCAGCTTGATCTAACGGTTATATTTTCCAAATAAGATGTTTGATCAAAACTGCACAATGAGAAGAAAATGAAAACTTTTCTGTCTTCTCTCGTACGTTTTCTTTCTCTCAAATTTTTCACACTCTCTCCTCTTTTTTCTTTTTTTACACTCTTCTCCACTCTTTATAATAACATTACAATATCAAAAAGATAAGAAGAAAATTAAACAAAATGACAAAAGTGTCAAAACCAAGGACGGAACAAACACACCTATCATATGACTTTTTATCCATATAGAAAGGGAAAAGTCTACCCAACAATTCTCTCCCTCCCGACTATGTGGAGAAAATCGCCATCCCAGCTATCAAGCAACAAGTATCAAACTTCCCTCTTGATAAAGATTTGGTCATCATATCAAAACCATTATCATCCGTATGAATCTTTTGCAGTTCAAGCAATTTAGAATCTAAAACATCTTTAATTCAATGGTATCTAACATCAATATGTTTTAATCTATCATAGAATATAGAATTCTTTCCAAGATGCACTACACTCTGACTATCACAATGTAACACATACCTCTCTTGAGAAAAGCCGAGCTCTCTTATAATTTATTTATCAAAAGCAATTCTTTAAAATCTCAACAGCAGTAATAAGCTCTGCTTCTGTGGTAGATAAAAAAATATATTTCTGTAATCTAGATTGCCAAGATGCGGCTCTCTCTGTCAAGGTAATCAAATAGCCTGAAGTAGATTTTCTTGTATCAATATCTCCTGCCATGTGTGAATCAGTAAATATCGAAAGAATAGATTTCCCTATTCCAAAACACAAACACAAACTAGAAGTGCCACAAAAATATCTCAAAATTCACTTCACTGCATTCCAATGCTATTTTCTTAAATTAGAAAGAAATCGACTAATAACACTAACAGTATGAGCAATATCTGGTCTTATACAAATCATTGTATACATCAAACTATCAACTATTAAAGTATAAGAGACTTTTTATTTCTTCCTTCTCTTTCTCATTAAAAGGACATTATTTTTTACTCAATTTAAAATGTATAGCAAAAGGTGTACTCACCACCTTAGCTTTGTCCATATTGAACCTTTGAAGTATCTTTTCAATATACTTCTCCTGTGATAGCCATAACTTCTTGGCTTTCCTGTCATGGATGATCTTCATGTCAAAAATTTGTTTTGCTAGTCTTAAGTCTTTTATAGCAAAAGACTTTTTTAACTCCTGCTTCAATTTTGTAATCCTAGAAGCATTATGACCAATAATAAGTATGTCATCAATATAAAGCAATAAAATAATAAAGTCATTATCAGAGAAT
Source organism: Trichilia hirta (assembly GCA_035221805.1). NCBI lineage: Eukaryota > Viridiplantae > Streptophyta > Magnoliopsida > Sapindales > Meliaceae > Trichilia > Trichilia hirta. The sequence goes on along the minus strand of JAWDEX010000016.1, from coordinate 66,705 downwards.
TTTTGCACAAAAACACAATAATCAGAAGAGTCTTCTTGAATCCTTACTTTCTCATAATAGAATTAAACTTTCTGTATAATGTCTCAGAGCTTATTTTAAACCATACAAACTCTTCTTCAATTTGCAGACATAATCCTTTTTCCTTTGACTTTGAAACCTTCTAGTTGTTCCATGTAAATTTTTTCATCTAAATAACCATAAAGAAAAGCAGTATTCATATTCATCTGTTCAACCTTTAAGTTAAGGTGAGCTACTAAACCTAAAATAACTCTAATGGATGATATTTTATAATTAGAGAAAAAATTTCATCAAAATTAACTCCTTTCTTCTTATTAAAGCCTTTGACAACCAATCTAACTTTATACCGTGGAATTAAACTACCATCTTTATGCTTTATCCTAAAAATCCATCGATTTTTCAAAGCTCTTCTGTCTTTAGGCAGTTTAACTAAATCAAAAGTGTGATTATCATAAAGAGATTTTATCTTATCTTTCATAGCTGCTAACCAATTCTCTTTCTGCTCACTCTCTATAGCTTCTTTAAAATTTTTAGATTTTCTCCTATTTATAATAAGTATATACTCACTAGAAGGATAACGTGATAAGGGTTTTCTCACTCTATCAGATCTTCTAAGAAAAATTTTTGGAACCTCTGAAATTATTTCCTCTATAGATGTTGATTGCTAATCAATTTCAATATTGTCAACTGGAGCATCTGAAATTTTCATACTCTGCTGATTATTCTGGACTTGATTATCACTTTCAGCTTTATTAGGCGCATTATTCACAGAAACTAGTTCAATATCAACCAAGCTTTCACTGTTTTCAGAAACTTCTTTTTAGCCTTTTCAATGTCTTTAATAGTTTGGGCTTCAAAGAACACTACATCACGACTTCTGACAAGTTTCTTTTTAACTGGATCATATAACCTATAGCCAAATTCGTCTCGGCCATAACCAATAAAGATGCACTGCTCGGTCTTAATATCCAATTTTGATCTTTCATTTTTAGGAATATGCACAAATGCTTTGCATCTAAAAACTCTCAAGTGATCATAAAAAATATTTTTGCTAAACCAAATTCTATCAGGAACATCACCATCCAAAATAACAGTAGGAGATAAATTGATAACATGAGCAACTATACAAAGTGTTTCTGCCCAAAATGAATTTGGTAGCTTTGCCTCTATAAGTAAACATCTAATTCTTTCTATGAAAGTTTTGTTTATTCTTTTTGCTAAATCATTTAGCTGAGGAGTCTTCTTATGTCTAATAATTTATTGTCTACAATAGTTATCAAATGGTCCACAATATTCACCACCATTATTAGTACGAATGCATTTCAATTTCTTGCCTGTTTGCCTTTCAACCAAGGCTTGAAATTTTTTGAAAACTTGATCTTTGATCTTCAAAACATAAATCCAAAATTTTCTTGAATGATCATCAATAAAAGTTATAAAATAAAATGCACCACCATATGATCTCACATTTAAAGGACCACAAACATCAGAGTGTACAAGTTTTAGTAAATCTAATTTTTTTGAAGGAGGATGACTTTGAAAAGAAACTCTTCTCTGTTTTTCAGTCAACCAATGAATGCATTTGTTCAATTTAACTTTCTTAATTTTAAAAAGTATATTTTTCTTGGTCAAATAATTAATTTCCTTTTCACTCATATGACTTAGCCTTCTATGCTACAATTATGATGAAGTATCATTCTCCACTATATTCACTAAACCACCAGAAATAAAACCTTATAACATGTACAAATTAAAAAACTTATTACCTTTAGCTATAACCAATGAATCTTTAGTAAGTTTTCATTGTCCATCTTTAAAGACATTACAATAACCATCATCATTAAGCTTTCCTGTAGAGATCAAATTTAAGCGAATTTCAGGTGCAAGCTTCACGTTATTACGAATTAACCTTAAACCATTGTTAGTTTTTAAACAAATTGTTCACATGCCAATCACATTTATCTTGCCATTATTTTTCATCTTTAATACCCCAAAATTATCGGATGTATAAGAAGTGAAGAATTCCTTTTTTAGAATAACATGATAAGAAGCACCAGTATTTATTACTCAACTTGTCTCATGGCATACCAAATTGATGACACTTTCATCACAAGTAACAAGAAAATTACCATTAATAGTAACAGCGACACAATTTTTATTATCACCATCTTTTTTTTCTATCTCATCTCCTTTTTTAGCTTGATACAGAGCCTTTTAGTATGTTCTATTTTACCACACTTATCACAATTAAAATTCTTATACATGTTCTTTTACTTGCTTCTACTTTTATCTCTACCTTTCTGTTCTCTAAATTTACTTCTCCCCCTATCTTCAGTAACTAGAATATCTGAGTATGAAGATGATGAAGATGAGTTCTAAGATCTTTTTCTCATTTCTTCATTCAAAATATCACTCTTAACATATTTCGAAGTCACTGACTACTAGGAACAAAATTGGTTAAAGAAATACGAAAAATTTTTCAAGAATCAGGCAGACTATTAAGCAACCAAAGACCCTGTATCTCATCATTAAATTTTATACCCATTCTAGAGAACTGATTAAGAACACCCTAAAAGTCATTCAAATAATCTAAAATAGGATTACCTTCTTTGTATCTTAAATTCATTAGCTGCTTAAGAAAAAACAGCTTATTATTGCCAGTCTTCGAAGTATAAAGTATTTCATGCTTATCTCACAAAATTCTAGCATATGTCTCATTAACAATGTTTAAATTCTCAATCCTCATTAGACATAGACACGGGCTTCTGAGTAGCAAATACAGACAAATGCATGCATCTTTTTCACAAATAAAAGATCTTTTATTTTACCCTTCAATTTGTGATAATTACTACCATTCAAATACACTATTTTGCTAATATTTGCCTTCATCATTCAAATAAAAAAATTACAAATATTCAACTAGTAAATTCTGATATCACACTATTGAGAATTGGAGAGTACGCCCACAAATTAGGAAAGAACACAAAAAAGCTAAATGAGTATATATAATAATAGGTTTGAACACCACTTATAACCCAAAACCTTAGGATATTAAGTCTATGAGTCTATTTTATTTATATATAACTTATATGCCTTATAATATTTTAATATGAAATATTTTTACTTTGTATACTCAACTTGAATCTAGCAAATTATTGATTTAATTGTACGGAAACCAAAATGTAGCATACTCTAAGTTGATGTGATTGCGAAATTTGGCAATTGCGAAATTTGGCTGTATGAGTTATTCCGTCAATTAATTTATTCCGTCAATTAATTCCACAAAAGTTGTAATCAGTTAGCATAGGAAGAAACATTGAGATATCTTTGGTGTGCACATAGAAAAATAGACATGGAATGCACTCATCTGCTCGCATTTTCAATTTTTCCTTTGCAATTCTCCAAATATTTGTTGAATTTCCTACTTGACTTGGCATTTTTCAGGTTTTCCAGAGGAGATGGAGATTGCAGTAGAAAAGTGGGTGAACTGTAAATTAGAGTTGCCTGCATCCTGGCCTCACTCTATATGTAATCACAGTGAATCTAGAAAGGAAATTGAGGTATTATTGGTGTATATATGTATAATCCATCATTTAACCTATTGTGGGACTTGCTATTTTAATTTCATTAACCTTGGGTTGTGAAGTTTGGT
>JAWDEX010000016.1:18882-62935 GCA_035221805.1 Trichilia hirta | reverse complement strand
GTGTTCACAATGCGGTGGATCCGGCTAGTGAAGGGCGGCACAACGAGCGTCTGAACAAGGAACAAGGTTACTCTTTTGGGGCTTGTATTGCTTATCAATAGGCTGAAAATTCAACAAATTGTAATTGTTAATATATTAAGGTATAAATTAAGTTGATTATTCTTAATAATTAAATTAATTTATGCACAAATTCTAAACAATTATTTGCATATTATTTTTTTCTACTTAATGTTAAATGTACGTAAATACCTTGGTGCAGCCAGTACACGGAGCATCACATTGTACCCAAGTGAGATCACTTCCTGTATCAAAATCAAAATCAAAATGTTTTGGTGGATTTCCTATGTTAAGATTCACAGCAAAATACCCGAAAAAATAATTACAGAAAAGAAATTAAATTAATTGAAAAATGAGTTTGAATTAATGAATCTTTTTGATTAAAAAAAATTGGATGTGAATGAATTAATTGCATGGTTTAAAAAAAGAAAATTTGTACATACCCAGAAGGATAAATATTTTCCTTAGCAGGAAGAACAACAAAGGACCCAAAGCCATTGTTAATGTCCATTGAACTCCACGCATAGGAATGGGGAGAAGTACTGTTTGGTAAGGGAGAAACAGCCCGGAAAAATTGCTGAGAGAGCAATAAAGAAAAATATTGGTATTGTCATTTTGATAACAAGTCGCGGTTTGACAATTTGGACAGCATTGAAGAGTGGAGATTATCAATGTATAAGTTGTAAGAGAGTCATATTGTCTTAAAAATAAAATATACTATTATTAATCATCATCAACAACAACAACAATAATAATGCGTATGTTCTTGTGTTGTTAATTTGATAGGGATATCTCCATATAAACAAATGCATACAATCTTCGATTTTTTTAATCAAAATTCTTAATTTTAAATTTTTTTGTTATATTTTAAATTTATAAATTAAATTTAAAACATAAAAGTTACAAAAGAAAATAAAAAATACGAATTATAATAAAAAAAAATTTATCCCTTTTTCATTTTTCCCTACGTAGTTATTTATTGATTATCATATTTTTCATTATTACCTTTTTGGGTTAATTAAGCATTATATATATAACGTAATATTTGATTTTATCTTGTTTTTAATAGTTTTGTTTTTCTTTTACAATTATTAAAACAAGAACAACGAAGTTGACAGACAACGCACAATAATTTTTGTCATCTAATAAATAAAAATATTGTTTGAATCAATCTGGTGGATAGTTGGAAATTTTGATTTTATCTAAAAAAATTATAATAATATAACTCCATTAGTAGAAACAATACAACTATGATTACACCTACCCTTATATTTACATTATATAGAAAATATTCTTAATTATCTCAATCCAAATGCAGCTTGAACAATGGATGACGCGGACGAACACTCTCACTTACACCCAATGTATCAGCGTCGCGGTGGTAAAGTGACCTCAATAATGTAATAATATTCTATTTTCTTTTTATACCAAGAAAATTACATATCATGGTATGAAATATTTGAATGTACTTTACGTTATTTCTGTTTTTATTTTCCAATTATTTGTCGTACTTTTTATAATTTAAAAATTATGATAATTATAAATTATAACATTATAATTAAAAATTAAATAAAACAAAATAATGTACAATATATCTGAATATACTATATAGTCTTCTTGCAGAAAAGTCAAATCTTCCTACTAATATGTTTGAAAAAATCACATATAAAATTCTTTCATGAACAATATTACATATTTTCTTCCCATTATTCTTTTTATAATTCAAAAAGATGTAATAAGATTATCATTATATTGATATTTTTTCATGCAAAAAAGAAAAATGTCAGAAAAACATTTATTTTTCAGATGTACGTATTAGAAATAGCTGAGACAGTCTTTGATTTTTTGACACGTGTACTATATGCTTTGTAGTGATTTTAATTATAACATATATAAATTAAATTATATAAGAATATCATGCTACTGTTTTCAAGAGTTATACCAAATCTTTATCAACTTAAATAATATGGTATTTAGATGTAATATATTTAATAACTAATTACAATATTAATTTTTATTTAATTTTAAAAATAAAATTAAAATAGATTTGACAATCTCAATTTTTAGTAAGTTTCATTCAACTCTTTTATTAAAATTTTATATCTTGTAAAACTATCACCTAATTGCTATTATTTTGAACTTGCAACATTTCAATATCAAATGATATCTATTTTAATATATATTGTGTTTTATCTCTATTACGAATTAATTTTGATAAATATAATAATTAAATTTTTTCATGTTAAATAACTTATTTATATAATGGTAAAATAGTGTAATAAATTATTTTAAAAATTATAAATTATCAGCACCTATGAATTACGAATAACACGTGACTGGACACGAGAAAACCTGGGGGCTCAAACTCATGGTTTGTTAATTCGACAACATGGGCCGGACCTTCCGGGCCCAACATGGAAAACTGATAGGCAAGCCGCTTTCTGGTTGACCATTTTGACTATAAAAGGCATTTCATATTTGCATATTTATTTCCCGAAGGTAAAAAAATTGCCTGGAATGATTTTAACAAAATTATCAGCGATCAATTAATTTTATAAAAAACATTTAGAATCATTTCGTACTAATTCTATATTAAATATATATATAATTTCAAAAGATTTGAACAAAAAGCGTTTTATCTTTAGTTTTTGAATCCATTATTTTCAAAAACAATAAATCATATTAGCACAAAAATATTCTATTTTTCTTTTATTATTCAAAGGAAATACTTGTGTTTAATTCTTAGTATTGGTCAAATGGAGGTCACTAAAACGTCCAATTAATCCATTAACATTGTCGTGTAGCTCGAATGATTAATTAACATCACTATAAATTAAGGTAGGAAATAGAATTTATATTGTGAAAGGGTTCAAAATATAAACATTGAAAATTTGTTCAAAATAATAAATTTATTTTAAAATTTTTAAATAATAAATATATACTTAATTATTTTAATTTTGTTAAGGGTTTCTTTTCTTTTCTTTTTTTATAAGTTCATATCATATACAATATTTATGTTCAATAATTATCTATTTTTTCTATTTATATTTAATTAATAATTTTATATCGTATCAATTCGTAAACATAATTTATGCCGATAGTTTTTATCCGTAATTACTATCTAACATTTAAAAAAATAATTAATAGGATATCAATTTGCATGCTTTGAAAACCAACGTTGATGAGCAAGATCAAGTATTATGACGACAAATCCTAACTGTAGAAAGGAAAGAACAATTATATATGTAAGTTACAATAGATGAACTTCAATTAATCTGTTCATGTTAACCCATTGAGCAGCTAATAAAAGGCCTCAAAAAAAGCTTCATATTTGCTTCATAACCACGAATTCTTGTGGATAAAATCTTTCCTTTTCCCTCGCTTTCTAATTTTCTTTTTCTTTTCTTTTTGTCTTTCATTTTCTTTCTCTAATGGTGGAAGGAAATTCTCAGATTGGCACACCACCAAGTTCCTCCGCCATTCCTGAGCAAAGAAAGAAAAATTCAAGTTCAATCCTCCTAGGTCTTCTCAAATTTTACAAATTACTATTCACAAAATGGCGTTGTAAAAAGAAAATCGAAGATTCAAAAACAGAAACGAAATTTAAAGTTGTCGGCAAAGACAAGCATAAGGTACAAATTGTAGTTTATGTTGATATGTATTAGGGTTTATAAACATATTTAATATAATGTCTTAGAACAAAAAGCTAAATATATGTTGTATATGTAATGAAATCTTCTGATATTGACAATATTTTAACATAAGGTTTTAGGAGAACAATTGTTGGTTTCTTCTTCTTCTTCTTCTTCTTCTTCTTCTTTTCTCCTTGTTTTCGTTTTAAGAATTGATCTCTTTTTTCCCTATAAATGTTTAAGATCATTTACTATTACCTTGAGAAATGCAAAATGTGAGAGTTTATTTTTCAAAGTTTCAAAAATTTTGCTGAACGTTAAGAAAGATTAATACTTTTTTAAAGAATATTTCTAACACGATTTTAGAAATTTAGTATAATTTTTTTAAAATCCAAATTTTACAATTTTTTCGGTATTATGATTAAATCTTGAATAATCAATAATTTTTTATTTAGATCATTTAAAAAATGCAAAATTTGAAGATATATATATTTGTAAGCTAAACCTTCACAAGATCAATAAATTCTTTTAAAAAGAATTATACGTTCTTTGTTTTAAATATTTGATGTGTACATTGGCGCATGCAAACTCAATTTCATTTTGTAGGGCGTCGAGGAAAACCAGGAGGAAGAAAGCATGCAAGGCGTCCACAGCTGTAGATACAATGTCGAAGGTATCGGTGGAGACACTCCGCCGTCAATGGCAGGTTTCTACAAGACCCAAAACGGCGATATACTTTTCATGTCTTCTCCTTTCTCAAGAAGCTCCAGCCGAAGAAGCCCTTCTCCAACGCCATCATTACTATATAAAAGCGTGAGTCGGAAAAGCACTGATTCAAATTGTTTTCGGGCTCCCTCTCCTGCTAGTCTGTCTCGAAATGCAAGCCGGAGGAGCACCACCACTCCGATCATGTTTTCGAACTCGACGGGGATGATGAAACCTCCAGCAGTCGAGAAAAAGCTTGAATGCACGCTTAAGGAATTGTGCTTCGGGTGCAAGAAGAAGATCAAGATTACAAGAGATGCCTTTACAAATTCCGGGTTTGTTTCTAATTCATAATTTCTGAATTCATGAACTTTGCTGCCGTTTTCATTCTCACTTTTAATTTTTTTTTTTTTTTTTTTAATATTGCAACGTTACAATGTATAGATATTATAATTATGGTTTATCTAGTGTTTAAATGCATATCACTGTTATAGTTGTCACAAATTTTTTATTAAAATAGAAGATTTCGACTCAAAAAGAAAAAAAAAAAAAAAACTACCCAATGAGTTATTTGAATCCCTTCTCAAATAAAAACAATATGAGCACTTACTATTTTAAGTTATTATTGGGAGTTTATCCCTAAAGTGATGTAACGGAATTATTTAAAATTTTTTCTTAATTTAAAGAAAAAGAAAATTTATAGGCGAAGAAATATTGGGTATTATGAGCAATTATGTTTAAATTGATTCAATTGATTAATATTTCTACAAAATTGAAAGAGATGTGAGATTACAACTTCTTTCAAATTGTGGTGTTTTACTATATACAGTGCTTCCATCGCACAATAATTCTGGCATTAGCTTTAAAACTACGACATTTTAGTATCAATCAAAGCTTAAATCACACATACGTCAGAATTTAAGAATGTTAAATGTTTGTGTGATTTTTTTTTTCCTCTTCGAATTTCAGGCAATTAATTCAAGAAGAGGAGATACTAACAATAAAAGTGAGGCCAGGATGGAAAAAGGGAACAAAAATTACATTTGAAGGTATGGGAAATGAGGTAAAAGGTTCCCACCCAGCTGACATAACCTTTGTGATTGCAGAAAAAAGGCACCCATTCTTCCGAAGAGAAGGAGATGATTTGGAATTGGTAGTAGAAATTCCTTTAGTAAAAGCACTTACAGGTTGTACAATATCAGTCCCTCTCCTAGGCGGCGAGAAGATGGAGTTGTCGATCGACGACGAAATAATTTATCCTGGATATGAAAAGATTATTGAAGAGCAAGGGATGCCAACAAAAGATCAAGGAAGAAGAGGAAACTTGAAGTTAATTTTCCTAGTTAATTTTCCCTCGAAACTTACAGAGGAACAAAAGTCAAAAGCTCTTGGTATTTTGGAGAATTGTCGTTAACTAATTTATGGATAATGATTTATATGTGTTGTTTAGTGAGCTCTTAATGCCTCTTATTTTATAGGAATCTCAAAGTGATTTGTTTGAATTATTTTGTTGGTATTTTAGGTCAATTTGTACCCAATAAACTGCCAAAGTTTATTACACATCATCGTAAAATTGATATAGAGGAGAGATTTACAATATAGTCGTGATTGAATACAAATGAATCTTGTTTCTAAGATGATTTTTTTATTTTTTTTTTTAATATTACAACATACTGATATCAAGGATCCGTAGAGAGTCTACATGAGTACTACTATAAAATAATTCTAAATTTTATGTCTAGATTTAATACCAACATATCTTGTTTCTCGCCGAATAATTAACCTCATTTTGCTACAAGGAAATTGATAAATCTTGAGGATTCAAATGTGACATGAAAGCTTAAGATTTCAGGCTATTCAACATTTTAATCTTTGATGAAGCCATGAAGGCTTCTGATGAAGTTTTCATCATTTTTTATTTTAAAGTTTTGCATATTCAAGCTCCATCTCACTTTATGCACACTTTTGAATCTAAACGCGGATCACCTCGGTCTATACACACTCTCGAAATTATACAAGTGCCCTAAAAATATGTTATATAGAATTTTGGGAAATGATAAGAAGAAACACGAAATTAAAGAGAAAGAAGTGCACACTTCCCGGTTGAATTCCCAGCAACAATATTTATTCAATAATTATAAGCTTGTCGAGGAAATGTTCATATAGGTTGTATGTATTAGGTTGTGGTATGTTATTAAGTCAATAAATCCCTATTTTGAAGGGACTCTTATTTGTTTGTTTTAGTCAAGATTTTTTAAATGTGGGTTGCTTATTTTTTGTTTCATTTTGTTATGTAAGGCTATATATATAGCCAACGTTCTTCTTTAATTCAATAATAGATTTCTCCTAATTTTCTTATCTTTTTTGTAAGATTCTCTAGTTCTTAACATTTTGGTATCAGAGGTCCATCACAGGGCCTCGTTAATTTAAAAGCAGCAGTCTTCTACACGAGTATTACCCAAAATATGGCAATAGAAATTTCAATTGTACAGCCAGCAGTTTCAAAATTTGATGGGCACAATGATCATTGGGCGATGCTCATGAAAAACTTCTTACGTTCAAAGGCGTACCGGGGCTTGGGGGAGAATGGGATTCCTACGGCAACCAAACGGGTTGCTCTCATAAATACACGGAAGAAAGAACATTGAAGACCAAAAGTTGAAATATTTGAAAGCAAAGAACTATCTTTTTTAAGCATTAGATCATTCAATCCCAGAGACAATTCTCAATAAGTTTGGTACTGTAGAATTGGTGTATTGTAATGACTAGACCTCTCAAGCCAAATACTTTCTTGAAGTTGCGAAGATTATTGGAAGTTTGTTCTGAGACTGATAAAAACTGAGTGCTTGTAGCATTTAGTTTAATAGAGGAATTATTGAGTCGTGGTTTGTTACCAAGTCAATAAATTTCTATTTTTAAGGGATTCTTATTTATTTGTTTTATTCAAAATTTTGTGGATGTGGGTTGCTTTTTTTTATTCTAGTTTATTGTATAAGGCTACATATATAACCAACGATTCTTCTTTAATTCAATAACAGATTTCTTCTAATTTTTTTAATTTTTTCATAAGATTCTCTAGTATTGTATCTAGGCAATTTGACAATTAAGAAGGGGTTGATGTTTTTGTCCAATTATTACAAAAGTTAGATGATGAAAGGCATAAAAATAAAAATTGGGTAATGTCTATGAATTAAGATTAAGGTGTCGTCGCTGTCAAGTAGCTGTACTGCCAACACAAATCCTTAATCCAATTGTTTTGACGCACAGATATAACAGATTAATTTCAACAGTTTTTCAGTTGCAAAATGATCATCCTTGTCTCTCTTCTTCTTCTTTCTTTCTTTTTTTTTTTTTATTTTGTTTATTATTATACCTCCGGCTTATTTGATAGTTTCAAAGCAAAAGCAAATATATAAATAACAAAATTTTATTGAATTATTTTAAGAATTGATAGGTCTAGAAATAATGTTATTTGATCACGCTTTATCTTATTGATTTCGAAAAATCATTATTAAAGTCGGAATTCTAACTTCTCTGTGATAGATTTCAAATTTTTGGCTTTCTTAAAACTCTCGACAATCGAAAACCCATCAAGTCTTTAGTGAAAAAGCAGTCTCGATTATGAGTTGGTATCTGTGCTTGCACAATAAAAACACCACAATCTCAAAAGAAGCCTAGTCTTGCATGAGTGTGCTAATGCGTTTCAGTACCAAGTTAATAAAAATTTCACCATAAAATAAGCATAAACCAAAAACAAAATACAAACAAATGTCAATCGCACTTTCATTTCGCAAACCAATGAGTCTTGTTCAAATTGAACATCACACAAAGACAGAGCAAAATATACTCTACACCACAAAAAGAAATAACAAAAGATACTCTACACAACGGTTCAAGGACCTTAGATAATAAAGAGAACTATAAATGAACTTACATCAACTTATCGTCTTCTTAAGCCTTAGACCATCCGAACAGGCCACGAATTATGGCAAGTATACTACCAGAAATCAGAACTCTCAGTAATCTTAGCTTACCCTTTGTGTATGGCGGGTATCTGATAGCTGAATCACCCATGAAACTTCTGTGTAGAACTGCTTTTTTATGACTAAATGCTTCAAAAGAGAAATTCCCATGGTACGCTCCCATCCCACTCTCTTGAACTCCTCCAAAAGGCAAGGTGTGCACAGCAAGCTGCAACATAAATGAAAATTAACATTGGATAAACAACGTGCATATCAGTCTATAGATACTACTATTTTTCATTTTTGGTGACTGCCTAACTTCCAGAAAGGTACTCAAAAATTGCCAACAAATTCATAAACTAAAAAGTAATTTTACAGTTGACGCCATGACCAAATTATCTACAGATGTTCCAGGTAACAACATAATGGTTGCAACTTAATGAAGTCATGCTCTAATCTCAGCAAAATCCTAAGATGTGCTGATTTCTAAGGAAAATTTTGTGAACTGTGATAATGTGACAATGCTTAAATATTTGTACAACTCATTTGTAAAGTTTGAAGTATAATTACATGAACAGCAGTGTCGTTGATAACCAAACCCCCTGCAGAGACAGTTGTCACAAACTGCTTCTTGAGGTTCTTCTTGTTGGTAAATAAATACGCCGCTAGTGGCTTTGTTCCTGAGTTTATAATATCAAAGCTATCTTCTATTTTGTCTACCTGATCCGAGCAAAAGAAAAAGATAGTAATAGATTCACACATAAATGGAGATTGTTTAAAGATTAGTTTCAATAATCAGCAAATTAATAAATAGTTTAAATATTGTTTTGCCATCGATGGAAGGCAAACACTCCAGCATATTCCTTGAGCAAAATTCAGATTGTGACTGGAGGATTTTATTCATGTAAGAGTAATTTAAAACATAGGCTAACTTTACAGCAAATTTCATGGCATTTAATTGATTTTCTTATATAATTTTAAGAGACAAATGCAATTACAAGAAAATATGGAGCATTGGAAGAAAAGATAGACAAATTCATATAAAGTCCCTACCGTAAGTATGGGAAGCAAGGGGCCAAATATCTCTTCACTCATGATCAAAGAATCTAGTGGGACATCTAGCAAGATCGTGGGAGAAATCCTCCTGTCATTGGAGGAAAGAATCATTAACGTTATAATAAACCCATCCCTGCTGTAACAAAAGTAATGAAGTGAAAAAGATAACAATCTTATTTACATGGCAGTACTCACAGTTTACTTTTGTCCCTTTCTCCTCCATGGAGAATCTTTCCAGAAACCTTATCATCATCCAAGAGTTTTTCCAGCCTAGCAAAGTGGTTTGAGTTCACAATGCGGGCCAAGTCTTTTGATTCCAGGGGATTCTTTCCGTAAAATTTGTACAATTCTTGTTTCAGAGTATCAACCTAAAGAAACAAAAGGCTTAAGTGGAAAAGAAATAAATAGATTCAGAACTTTCTCAAGTGTGGGAAACCTTACCAACTTTGGAGCAACATCTTTTGTCGTTAAAACATAATCAGGAGAAATGCATGCCTGTCCATTATTGCAACCCCACTTGCCTGCAATCATCCGCCTAACTGAAACCTTTGAAATACAGAAATATGTATGCCAGGATATCAGACACAACGACGGCAGACACGGTGGAATGAGCACCAAGTAAATGAATATGGAAATGTCAACAGAGAGAAGGGAAAGTCATATACTTGTAAATTGATGCCTGAATCAAAAACAACTGGAGATTTTCCTCCAAGCTCTAAAACAACAGGTGTTAGGTGCTTTGCAGCAGCAGCCATTACAATGCGTCCAACTTTTCCATTGCCTACATTCAAGGATTATTTGTAGCTTAATACATTATATCCATGGATAACTATGAAAATATGCAGTTTAATGTCAAATGCATAAAGCACCAATCTGTTATTTATTCTAGCTGAAACGGCTTCCTTCACTAAATGGTTAATTTACAAATCAATGACACAACACTGTAATTGTCCCCTATGTTCCTATTTTGTGGCACATCATTTGACACATACAGCTACCCAAACAATGAAAAGAAGAAGATGACCAACAAAAGAATAGATGATTCCTAAGAAATCAAGGCATAAAGAATTTCCACTAGATTCCTTTTTTCATTTCCCTTTGTTCTTTTCTTCCAGTCAACATCATCCACCCACACCAATTCAACACTTCACATTGAGATGTGCTCGTCAGTCATTTTAAATTCAAACACCATTCAAATCCCTGCTTCCTTCCATACGTACATTTACTCAAAGAGGTCTACAGGAACAAACTTGAAAGAATTGAAGTGCATCCAAGGTTTCCTCTGTTCTTGGTTATGTAAAGGATTTAACAGAAATATATTTTTAAAAACTTGAGCAAACGAAAAAAACATTCCCTATATTTCTTCACATTAAAAGATTATAAGATAGTAATTTACATTAACAGGACCCTAAGATCATGCTAGAGGATCAAAGATAAGAATATGAACCTGTATAAAATATTTTATCCCACTTTTCATCCAGCAATACAGATGTTTCACTAACAGCCCCTTCAACAACCCTTATGGAAGACGAATCCAGATATTCCCCTATTAGCTTTGCAAGTAATGAAGATGAAGCTGGAGCAATTTCAGATGGCTTTAGAACCAGGGCATTACCAGCGGCAATAGCCCCAACAACCGGATCAAGAGACAACACTGAGAAAGAGTTGCAAATGGTAGTTGTTACTCTCAAAATTATGAAAAAGATGATGTAAGATCTGACATATATATTTGTATTTGGCATTACAGTAAGTATAAAAATCAAATTCACCAGGCTGTCTAACATACAGAAAGGATAGTTCCATGCTGAGATGATTAATACAACACCCAGTGGTTCTGACACTATTTCAGCAGATGAAGGAAAAGTTGTAATTGAAGTTTTAACCTGAAATGTAGCAAAAGGATCGAATCAAAGTCAACTTAGTGATTGTCAATATTTATCATTATACAAGTTTCCATATAGATATGTGGTTTTGAGAAATTTTACCTTCTCCGGTGTCATCCAGTGCTTTAGTTCCTTGAGCGCCAAGGTGACTGAATTCTTCAACATAGCTACCTGCACAGTAAATTGTATCAATCAACACTAGAGGAAATAAAATACAGTATGCTTCACATAAAAGTAAAAGAACTTTCGTGTAATAATGAGCAGCTCCAGGAGAGTTGCCTTTAAAGATTAATGACAAGGTTTACAACAACCCAAACCGCAGTTCAGGATTACCTGGCAACATGTAACATCCAATCAATCAAAAGGATATACACTGCTGGGGATTAGCAGTCATGCTAATTTGATATTCCTTTAGTCTTTCAACTCTGACTCAAATATCTACATAAACCTATGAGCAAAATGTTGAATTGAGTAAGGTATTCATATCTTGTAATCAACAAAGCACCAGCCTAGATGACCAAGACCTGTAATTCTAGTTATCTAATCCAAATGTTTACTTGCAATATCAAACTCCAGCTCAATTAAATATTTTATTGAAAGTAATCTAATTCGGTGATTCTCTAATGCTCACAATAATGAACATCCAGAATCCCAACTATTGCTACTGTTGCAACTAAATTTCCACTAAATTCCGGAATTATTTAGAATTGACTCCCGTACAATTTTCCCTATCTGGTTCTCACTTTCAAATTCATTTCCCAGTCATTTGCATACTATCCTATACATTGCAAAATGACTCTCAATTGAGTAACGACAACAACTTTATTTAAGCCACTAGAAGGAATTCCCCAAAGCCAAACATGCCTTAATGTTGGGCATAAATTGATGAACATGAGAACAGGGTCTGGAAGAATTTATTCATCAAATAAAAGAACCCACCACCAACCACAGAAAGGTTTGATAAAACAAGGAAGCTTTCTTACAATAGAGTTGTCCTGACAATTAACTAATGTTCCTTGAAAAGGAAAAAAGAACCAGAAGAACTAAGGCTTAAATTTTCATTTCAAGCAACATATTAGTAAACGTGTCCAGAAAAGTTCAAGTAGGTGTGTCATTAATGTTCCTCGTAAAATTGTTCACACGAGGAACCCAAACCATTACCATTTTATACTAAGGTGATTCCTAACCACCTTCTACATTGACTTTATGACCACAAACGAGGGCACAACTGATTTGATTATAACACAATGAGCTTCAGATACAAGCAAAACAAGCAAGTTCCATAATCCTACAGCAAACTATATCACACCCATTTGACCAAACAAGCTTCATCTTGACTTTTAAATGAAATTTTCTAAAAATTGAATAATCTATTTTAGAATCATTAATCATTCCATCACAGAAAATATATATCACAGTCCATGGGGAAGGAACACCAAAAATTTGCAACGAATATTAATCCATTATCAGGTCCATACAAATTTACCAAAATCACATGTGAACATACACAACAATGGACCGAAACTATTGCCATTTCAAAACAGGACCGTAAGCTAAATATAGATAACATCTAACGTAATGGAATTAATGGCACTCACATAGTAAACTGTATATTGAATAGTTGAAATTTCCCCGTCCCAAAACTGTATTATCAATTTCAGTTTTCACAAATTTTAGTCCAAAAATAAAGCTTCCATCAACGAATATCAAATAGATTTCATTAAATTTTAAACTTGAAATTTTGCAGAAATAAATATAATAATCTGATCTCAATGAAAACGGAAAAATATAACAAAATTTCAACATAACCGATAATCTATGACGATCAATTCATTACACCATAATTCGAAGAACAAATTCAACGTCAAATTAACCAAAAAAAAAAAACAAATTACTGTTATGTTACAACCTCATAAATGGAAGATTCAAGCTCCGGCTTATCGAGATCCTTACGAAGAGCAGCAACGATCGCCTGCTCGTTCTCGTCCAGCATCTTATTCAAATTCTTCAACTGTGCGACTCTCCATTCGTAACTCCTGGTTTTTCCCGCCGTGAAAGCTGCTTTCAGCTCCTTCACTAACACGCTCGCCGCCTCCACGTCGAATACCTTCTCCTTCTTCTCCGCTTCGCTTCCCATTGCACAGCACGCAATCACAGTTCACAGATTCAGAGATATAGCAGATCGTAAGAAATATTGAAAAGGATTTGGATTCTGAGGCTCAGCAACTATGACTTTATTTGAGGATGGATATAAATATAGATAATAAATTAAATTGAATTTATTTAATTTCTGATGTTTGCTCCAATCAAGAAGAATAAAAAATACGTAATTTATTTTTTTATTATTTAAATTCAATAATTTCCGGAGAAGTTTATATGGTCACAGGCTAATTTTGTCGTGACTCGCGGCGTGTATGTTGTGCTTCCCTCGGGGGTGTCTCAATTTACAGAAACGTGTTGTTCACGTTGTTTAAGGGCCTGTGGCGACGCTTGGATTGTGACTTTCTTTTTTTTATGGTTTTCTTCGGGGAAATCCAAACGCGATTGCTTTTTGACTTGTAAGCTTCGAAAAAGACGAATGAAGAAATTCGTCGTATTATCGTAGTTATCTTCAGCATTCATTTCTTTTTCATAATGAATTTTGCTAATAAATGATGATAAGCAATTGTTAAAATTTTTATATTTGTTATTTATAATAATTTTTTATTTAAAATAATAATTAATAATAAATTTTAATATATTAGAAAATATAATTTATTAAATATAAAAATCCTGACGGTCATCAGCCAAACCTTTTTATCATTATTAAAAGAAAAAAACTCGACTAAAAAATAACAGCTTGTTTCTCTCAAATAAATGTTACGGAAGTTCAATCTACCTCCATCAAACAATCCCCTAAAGAATGTTCATATCTCAATCTTCTCGTTTGTTGATGTAAAAAACTTGACTAGCGTATATTGACTTTGTGAACTTAGCGAGACTTTGTTGTTATAGTTTTTTAATAACATATTAATGATTAGTCCTGAGATTTTATATTTTTATAAATATAGTTGTAAATGTTTACAAGTAACGCAACTTAGCATATTTTTCATGGTGGTAACTTTCACTCGATACTAATTACTGGTATATTTTAATTAATTTTTAATTAATAACTAAGGTATTTAAATTTATTCACAATGAAATAAATAAATAAAATAAAAAAAATGTATTGAACGCTAAATGTAATCTAGGATCAAGTTGACTATTGACGTCAGTGCTAAATAATTTTAAAATATGATATATTTAAAACAACAATTGAGAGTTTTAGATAAATGCTTAAAATTAATAAAATATATTATTTTATATATATGAATACTTAAAGAAATTTATTTCATTATTAAATAAATTAGAAATAATTTAAAAATTAATTATTGTGAAATTTTTGATCAATTATATCAGACAACTTTTAATCAATCATGAATCATCGAAAAATTATATTTTATTTTAAATCGATAATTCTTAGTTGTATATGTAACTTTTCAATCCTTATCGTCTGATTTCAAATTTTTATTTTGTATTTTATTAAAAAAATTAAATGCCTGTAGGAGAGAACAATGCCACTACAATTTTGTTTCTCATTCTTATTTTTATTTTTTTATGTTTTATAATCATTTTTAAAATATAAATTAAAAAAACATTGAAACGACTTTTTTTATCTTTACGACAAAAACAATGCCACTTATTTCCACAAATTCAATATCGAACAATGAAGCAACTGTCAATGAAAATACTAGTCAAATATTAATTAAAAAAATTAAATTATTTAGCTGAAATCATATTCGCCGAGCGTGAGTTCCACTGCCCAGCGAGCGACAGTGGAGTTCATCCAAGAAATTAATGCATATCCTCCCGAAGTTTGATCAACAAAACTTGAGCAGGGTTCATTCGTCATTACCTCATGATGGAAATAAAAAGGTTACAGAGGAATATTCAACATTCTCGCGCGTCCATTTCTGTCGCATGATCAATTGCCAGGCTGATTGATACCACGGAAATCAAAGTTTTACGGCGTAATAACAGTGGGGCCTCTGAGTTTTCATATTTTAACAAATTAAAGATTAATTTTTAGGTATAATAAAAAAGTCTAATTCTAATATAATAACATAGTATATCATGAGTAGTGGTAAGCCGAGTTAGCATATTGTATTATTGCTGCTGCAAATAAAAATGTAACACAATTATTGAAAGAGTTAAACAAATTACAATCATATTATTTTTGTTATATATTTTATTTTTATTTCAATATATCTTCTAAAATATTTATAGTGTTACTCAAACTCTAAAATATAATTTTTTTCAAAATATGACAAATATAACCGAGCATTGTTAAAAATATAAATAAATTATTGAGTTGTAATGAGTTAATAGAATACTTAATAGTGTCACATATTATGAGTTCATATATTAACAATTCTAATTATAAATATGATATATTTATTAATTATGTTGCATTTATGTCATCTTTAAATTTTGTATTACACTTGCATTGAGTTAATACGTAATATCACAAATTATCCCCAACTATGATATTGTGAATTGTGATAATAATAAAAATTCAAAAAATTTTATATAAACTATTGAACTAATATAGTAGCTCAATTTTATAATTTTTACATTGTTATCGTGAAGTGCATACATTTTATATTTTTAATCAATTAATGACACTAATATATCGTATCACTTTAAAAAAAATTATTATATGATATTAGTTAGTATACAATGTATTCCTATTATTGGTCATATTGTGATTACCAAAATTCAACGGGATAAGGCCAATTTTATTTCGAAAATAAGAGTTATTAACTTATTTATTACAAATAAAAAATTCTGTTCTCATATATGAAATATAAAAATTTGAGGACTTGGATGTAATTATCTCATTTTAAATTCTGATATGATGTCAGTGATAACGTCATTAGTTTCTTAGATGCATGTAATTTTCTTGTGAAACCGATAATGCCAATGTACTCCTCGACCTCCTGTTTCCTTTCCGTTAGGTTTTTCTGTTGAGAGACCGGTACAGCCGGTACACCAAACTCGGTATTTTCTCAACTACACTGTACCTGGCCAACGACGTGTATATTGCAATTTCTAGCAATCATAGGAAGAACCATAGAAATAATAGATTCGTAGACACGCGGGTTGAATTTGAAAAGCATTGCACTGTTTAAAAAAAAAAAAAAATGGTGTGTTTGTGAGACAGAAAGTATTACGCTAGATTAATTCTTCAATAAAAATTAAGTTAATAATAATAATAATAATAATAATAGAATTTTTATGTAGTATTAATATTATAACATAGCAAAGTAAAATTATGTTTTTCAAGATTTTTTAAATAATAAGAATATGTTTGATAATATTATAAATAAACTGAATACCATAAGATTTATTTTCTATTCTTGTAATAAAAAATTTAACAACGTAAAATTATTTTTGTACACTATTTTGCTTTTTATAAGGTTTATGAATGAATGACTTTTTATAACACTCTTTTACTTTGTTACTTATTATTCTTTTATCATCATATTTAATCAACATCACCTTTTTTCTTCTTTTTTTTCGTTGTGTGTTTTTATTTTTAGATTTTTTTTTTATAGTGTAATGTGACAAGTGAAATGATTTATTGGGTAAAAATTTTATAATTTTTTAAATTATTTATTTACCTTTCAATTATCCAATAAATACATGCCTTTTAAAAACAAAACATCTAAAGTATTTTTAATTCTAAAAATATCAAATCACATGTTTTATGTTGCTTTTACATGGCATTCTTTAAATTGATTTAGAAAAATATATTACCTTGAAAAAAAAAAAAAAAAATTGTAAACAGATTGAGTTGGACTTGGTCAAGATGTATGGAATAGTTTTGGGCCGTAGGGACTCCTCTAAATTTTGGGACAGTTAACGGGTCATGGTCTAGTTGGGTAAATCATTCGTTGGTGATATTTCCTGCGCAATAAAATTCAATATTTAAAATATAATAATTACAATTCCGCAATTAATAATAATTTTCTAACTTGTTTATTATATTATAATTATTAAATTATAAAATAATAAAAATTAAAATTTATAACAAAGGAATTGAGAACTACAACAAAAAATTATTAAGTACACAGCTTACTAACCTTGTCTTACTATCGTTCTTCAAAAAATATTGGCAATAAGGATATAAATTATATTTATAAAAGTTAATATAATAAAATTATATTATTGTCACTTATTTTATATAATTTTTTATTTTATTTTTGTACAAATACATAATAGGTGATAGTCTTACAATATTATTATATTAATTTATACAAAAAATTAGTATAAATAATTAGTATTTTTAATATATTGTTAAAAGAATGTATGACATACTTTTAAGTTTACTTTTAATAATTGTGCAAAAGACACTTGTGATACAAAGCAAGTTCATCCTACCTTTCGAGAATTGTTTCAACTTTATTAAAAGATGTATTTGATATAATTGATTTTTATTTAATTTTAAAAAACAAAATTATAAAAAATAATTTTAATATCAATTTTTAGTATAACATACTCTTATTTTAATTGATATTTAATTTTTAAATTCTAGCAATTGTGTGACTATAGTATCTTAATATCAAAGCCATCCTAATTCAGGCGTTGTACTTAAAAGGTGGTGCGAACAAGTTGATGCCTTCGTACCATTATCATTAGTTCAATGTTTTTGACTCTATTACTTTCAGCAAAATAACGTCATACATGCATGTACCTTCAGAAGAGAGAACAATTTGTTTTGACTATTTGAATGATCAAATAAAATACGACTTCTCTTCCATCAAAGAATCTCGTAAATCTTTTGGAAATTGGCCATGTAATAGCAGAACCTCATCGTTCACACACAACGAATTCTGTGAAGTTACCGAAGTGACCTCAATTTAAAAGTAAAATTTTACAACTGCAAGGACAATTTGGTCATTTAATTGGTAAACGCCTTTAGCCATTTAGGGACTCACTCGGACAGTCGTGTTTTCCACGACCCAGTGATCACTTCTCAGGTGTCTCTGCGAGATCGGATAGGGAAACAATAAATCCAATATAAGAAATCCCAGACACCGTGGAAACGCGGCGTACGGTAGCATTGGTCCTCGTAATCTCATCCAAAACAGGAGGAGAAAAAGAAGCGAGCGATAAAAATAAAAACCTAATGGCAGAACCATTTTCACTGACGCAAGGTGTACACTCGCCCTCTTCGATAATGGCTTCTTCTTTAAGCAGCGCCGCCGTTTCTACTCGCCTTCTCCCCTCCACCTCCGCCGTCGCCACTAAGCTTTATTTCTCTTCTTCCGTTTCTTCGCGCTCTTTCTCTCTTTCTTGTTCGTCGTCGTATTCCTCACTCAAATGCCTCAGAGTCTCTACGGTTATTAATCATGTGAGTTTTTATAATTATTTCCGGTGATTTTGGTACGGATGACATATTTTTATTTTAATGCTTGGTTATTCTGGATTTGTAGAGGAGATCATCCGTGAATGCGACGCACAGTGGATATAGTACGTCGGCAACAACGAAATGTGCAGCGTCGGATCCTGATCAGCTGAAGAGGGCAAGAGAAGATATCAACGAGCTTCTTAAAAAGAAGTTTTGTCATCCTGTTTTGGTATATGCTCTGTAAAAGCTAAATTTGAACCTTCATTGAATTGTTGAATGTCATTATTCTTTCACTATTGGTCTGAAATCTAAATTTTGGTCGAGTGTTAGCGTTTTTCTCCAAATGACGAGCTCGGTAATTTAAAGATAGAGCTTTGGAAACGAAATTTTGTGATAAGTCAGTCGTATATTCGAATTCAATTCTGCTAAAACGGCCTCACTCGATTACTGTTTATCCAATTTATGATGAAGTAAAACATTTGCTATAATCTAACTGCATATGAAATTTGCTCGTAAAAAAAGTCATGTCATTATGGAACTTTGCGCACCTGAGATTATAAGTTTGGAATACATGCGAAGGCAGAATGTTGAAATACTGAAACTAAGTTGGGACGGCAAATTTTGTAGTTTCCCTGATCGGTGCTTCTAAGTTGGACGGTTTTATGCTAACCACGTCATTGAGTACTTAGCGGTTTTGTTGCGCGCTTACTTCCTTTTTTTTTTTTTTTTTTTTGTGCATTTATTATGTTATCCGCACAAGAATGAAATAAATAATTAGACAGTCTGCTTGGAGGAGTTGTCATGTGGTTCATGTGGTTTAAATGTTTAAAACATTCTCTATCTGATATTAACAGGTTCGTCTAGGGTGGCATGATGCTGGCACTTATAACAAGAACATTGAGGAGTGGCCTCAAAGGGGTGGAGCTAATGGGAGTCTTAGATTTGAGGTTGAGCTTAAACATGCTGCCAATGCTGGTAATCATTTGACATTCTGTGTGTTTGTGGTTGTTTTGAAAAGTTGGCACCTTACAAGCTGGCATTTTAGGTCTTGTAAACGCATTACAACTGATTCAACCTATCAAGGACAAATATGCTGGCGTGACATATGCTGACTTATTCCAACTGGCTAGTGCTACTGCTATAGAGGTCTTAACAACTCTTATTTGGGAATTAGTACGAGATAAAATAATTGGTTGTCTAAAGATTATAAGGTTCTTTGAATTTCAGGAAGCTGGTGGCCCCAAAATCCCCATGAAATATGGAAGAGTGGATGTCTCGGGACCTAACGAGTGCCCTGAAGAGGGAAGGCTTCCTGGTAATTAGACTATGTATGAGTGTTGTATTTGGCATGTTGTATTTTAATCATGGTGCCTACAACAAATTAAATAGTGTTTATGGTAAGATACTTGATATCATGAATCATTCCTGAAAACTTCTGGATGATTATCCCATGTTACATGTGAAATGCCATGTCTAATGAATGAAAGCTCTTTTATGAGAATATTTCATCAAATCTTGATGAATGTAAATGATGAGGAGTGCTCTTGATACCATTCAAGGCTACAGCAGATATTACTCTTAGTATGAGGTTTATTTGTTCATTCATGCATATATGTGGATGCGCATATGTTATTGGACAAAAATCATATATAAGTACTTTAATGGTTTTAAAAGGAATTAACATGAATGAATTTCTATTTTTTGATATTTTGGTAATTGATCACTGGATTCAACTGTAGTTGTAACTTTTAAATAAGTCTTTATGTAATATTTCTAGTGTGCTTGCAGCCTTTGACTTTTTTAATTCCTGGTATAAATTGTGATCATGACATCTGTCATTTTACATAGTAGCTGAATTTAGAGTTTCTGTTTTCTTCCATACGGCCAAATTTTGAAATATATGGTTCAGCTGTAAGCTTGTATCTCTTTTATGACAAAACGTCCAATTTTCTGTTGTCATGATTCTTAAACATATTCTTACAGACTAGAATTGTGTGTTTTAGTTTTTTCCTTGTTACGCAATACAACAAAAAATAATAGCATAATTAATCAAACACACGGAGACACCAGAGATTTACGTTGTTTGACAATTTTGCCTACGTCCACTGGCTTGCAGCTATTTCTTTTATTCATTTATAAATTAGGTTACAATACAATATATTTATATTAAAACTCTACTTATAAAAAACTTTTGAAATTACCCCTTTACCATACCGAAGCCCACACACACCCAATTATTAACCAACTCCCATATAAAGTGTTATCTCCAAAGGCGGGGCTGACAGTGTACTACGCTACGCTCCGTCCACTATCACTGACCCCGCCTACGTACCACAATGGTGCCTACAAATTCTAACCCTCTATGAAATATGAGCCAATTCAACATTTCTTTGCTTTAACTTTGCTGCTAATTTTAAAAGTATTCATCTGACTCATAGATGCTGGGCCGCCATCACCTGCTGAGCATTTAAGAGAAGTTTTCTATCGAATGGGATTAAATGACAAGGTAAATTAAACAGCTAGGTGGATTTTGATGTTCCGCAATAGCTTGTAGTGCTTATTAAATAGTTCTTTGATATGCAGGAAATAGTTGCCTTATCTGGTGCACATACTCTGGGAAGGTCTAGACCTGAACGCAGTGGTTGGGGAAAACCGGAAACCAAATATACGGTATAAAATCTCTTAATGTTTTGACAATTATTACCATTCTATTACTTGATTACTTTGAAATGCATATTTGTGGATGGCGCTACAATCAAGTAGTAGGTAGCTATAAAAAAATGGCTAACTATTTAATAATCGATATTGCTTGACAGAAAGAGGGACCAGGAGCACCTGGAGGGCAGTCCTGGACTGTGAAATGGTTGAAATTTGACAATTCCTACTTCAAGGTTTGAATCAGGACAGAGTCTCTTCGTGTACCTTTGATATAGTGAGAAATAGGTGAGGGAATCATAATTCTGCTTTCTGACTGTGATTTGCGAAACAGGATATTAAAGAAAGAAAAGATGAAGATTTACTTGTTTTGCCTACTGATGCTGTTCTTTTTGAAGATCCCTCATTCAAGGTAAATTGATATGAGACTTTAGTGGAAGACATTAATGTATAATCATCATATATAGCATATATAGCTAATAAACTTTGCATAATTTGCAGGTATATAGTGAGAAATATGCTGAGGATGAGGAAGAATTTTTTAAGGATTATGCTGAAGCCCATGCCAAACTCAGCAACCTCGGGGCAAAATTTGATCCTCCAGAGGTTTGTTAATTTTAATGTGAGACTTGTGTTCAGTGCTTTTATGAACCTTACTGTCAAACAGCTTTTCTTTTGATGAAAAACATTGTCATTAATCATTTAAATTTTGAAAACGTCCTACATCTTGAATTGAAGACAATTGTGTTGACTTGCATAACCCAATTTTTTCAATTATGAGATTTTTCGAGAGATTATCTTTTGTAGGGGCCTATTTAACTACTGCCATAAAATTTGTATGTCAGACAGCTTTTTAGACAAAAAAGCATATTTGGAATGTGAAATAACTGCAAAATCATCAGACTTGTGGTTCTGATTGTGAATGCAAAATGGAATTTTGTTCTTTCTGTACTCTTATGGTGTCTGTCTGATGACTCAACACCATCTCACATTATTAATGAGCTGCAAACTAGTTTGAACTATTTAAATTCAAGAATTAGCATCAGTAAACTTATTTGAAAAGATTATGATAAAACAGATCTTCAGTAACCTTCAAACTGATTGTCGAATTTGGTGATCAGGGCATTGTAATAGATGATGGTCCTATACCGGAGAAGTTTGTAGCAGCCAAGTACTCATCTGGGAAGGTTGTAATTATGAGTAACTTATTTCTATATATGGCCTTAGTTAGTGGTTTTGGAAGCTTCCTTGCATCTTTTATTTGTGTGAAAAACTCTTACGGAGTGAATTTTGTGCATGTGCAAATTGTTTATCTTCTCTACTCTTTATGATTTCCTGCAGGATTAAAAAACAAGTGTCTGGTTTTCTTCTGCCGTATCTATTAATAATTTAAGATGAAGCTTTTTTCGAATCCTGTGTGCTGACATCTAAAACTTGGGAGTCTAAATGAAGAAGAAAGAATAAAATTCAATGAGTGTTGCCTATTTGAATTGCAGATAGAGCTTTCAGAGTCTATGAAGCAAAAGATACGGGCAGAGTATGAAGCAATCGGTGGAAGCCCAGACAAGCCTCTGGGGTCTAACTACTTCCTAAATATTATGATTGTGATTGCAGTTTTGGCGTTGTTGACATCTTTTGTTGGAAATTAACTTGGATTTTGCAGTTTATTCTGGTAATAACATTTTGTTTGCATTTCCTTTTTGTATGTGGTCAATGTTGATCTTTTCTTCCAATTCAAGATATTTCATCAGGAAAATCGTAAATTCATAATCTACTTCCTTCAAATATTAGGATTTTTAATTAATTACAATGTGTGCATGCTTGGGGTTAATGTTGACAAGAATTATGTGCTAGAAGCATCTTTTATAAGTCCTTTTATGATTGGGCTGCGAATTTAAACAGTGTGTGCCATGATATGGCAAGAGCATGACCTGAAGTTTGAGCTTCATAATCTTTCTTGAGGGCATTGTAGAGCTCACAAGTTTTTTAATGAATTGCGGAATTGACAAGACTTCTCTACTAGTCAAATAAATTTTTTAATGTCAAAACTCATTCCTAATTTTTCTTGTGGTTTGGATTAATTGGAAAAGAGTTTATGGAGGATTAAAAAGGTTGTTTTACCTCACTTGGAATAAGTTATAATTTTTTGATATACCTTTACTCATCTTGTAAATCTTTAAAATTATTGTATATTATGATAATTATATAATTTTTGCAAGAAAATCTGCTTTGCAACCAAATAACCAATAATACTTTTATTAAAAATTTTACTAGGATGAAATCTATTTAAGGAAGCTCACTTGAAACGCTATGCCGAACAAATCTTAAAGCTTTGTGAATGATATTTTGTACCAGGAACAAAGGTTATGAAATGCTTTATCATATTAAACCCTGTCATACAATCAGTGCGTTTGGCAGAATTATGGATATATATAATAAGTACTTAGTAGGTTTATGCTATAGTGTAACTGTCGAATTGCTCACCTCTCAATTTTTTCTTTTGTAATTTTCAAAATTTTTAGATGTAATCTATAAGCTGAAAAACTGAACGGAAGACCTAAGATGTCGAAAGAAAAGTTTAGAAATTGGGACAGAAATTATGATATTGTACCTTAGCTTTACCCTTTTTAAGCTTAGTTTTGAGGACAACAGCCAGAGTGTTTAATAGTTCCTGACTTTTGACGAGGACAACTTCTTTTTCTACTCAACAACTGTAGTTTTCAGGTCACAACATTTTGATGTCAAACAATTTTAGGCTCCATCTAAATTATGGTGCTTCTGACCGTAAAAACAGAGTTAAAAAAATTTTTGGTAACGCTATATTTACCGTTGATACGTGCAGCTTCTTGTTGATTGCAGTGTAGTTTAAAAGGCATCAACATTACAATATGAAAGCTATGGTAACTTCATGTCCAAATAGAATTTAGATTACACTTCTCACTTTGATCTTTCAATAACCCATGTGGAGGTTCTTACTGCATCGAATTAACGTTACTGGAATCCGCTATGTCAGTAATAGAAAAATGTTGTTATTCTTGATGTCATCTCAAATATCGCTCTCCTCCATACATAGTGAGAAGCTATTTGTACATGTTATACTTTGTAATCTGCATCTCTATGCGGACGGTTTTTTCTCAAACTTTCATGAAAAATGTTTAGTTGTATTGAATCTTATTTATTGATTAATTTCAGCTATTTGTTATTATTGAATGGAATTACTGACATCATAATTTTTTATTAATAGTTTTGTGGTGGCATTTGTATTTAGATCGGATCTATATCTATTATAAAACATTTTGAGATGTATGCATTTCTTTTCTGGGCTCTCGTGATACTGGTGGATCTGAAAAAATTAGACATTGGTCTATTGTCCATTTAGAAGTCTGTTCGTATAAACTCCACTAAAGTTGGGTGTGCTTAAAAGACATTGAGCAACACCCATATTCGTCGGGTCCAGTGATAGTATCTGGGTCATGCTCATATTTGTAAAAGTTGTGTTGCTTTTTAATCTTTTACCAGAGGAGCTAAGAGCCAAAAATGCTTTCTACATTTTTTTTAGTTTTTACCATCCTTTTTATAAATTGTTAAAGAAATAGATGAATCAAAGCTTCTGCGGCGTGCTTGCATTTGGGAAGCACATGGGACATGGCCTGTTCAGTTAATGATTGCTCTCCTGTCGAGATACATAATGTTTGGTGAGCTTTTTAATTTCATGGAAAGTATTTATTTATTGGAGAAGTTCTTATTATGACTTAGGAAGGAGATTATCAATTTTTCTTCGTTTTGAGGGACCCTTCCATGTTTCATCCTGGTCTATTAATTGTAGGTGAAAGGATACAATTAAATAAAAATTAAACTTAAATTAAGATCATAATGCCAAGACTTCTGTTTCTAATAGTTAAATAACAATACTTTCTATTTTAAAAATGGGATGCAAACTTTGTATTCTAAACAAGAGAAAATGATATTATGTCATGTATAATTGAATTTGTATTTGTTTATGAAATGATATAACAAGTGTCCAGATTAAAGTAATGAAGATGTGAAGGTGTGGTCAGCACTAAGTTATTAGTATCTGTAATAAAAATTGATACTAATTGAGTATTTTAATAAGAAATAAATAGATAAATAAAGTAAATAATTATCTTCTGTATAATAAATATTCTCCAAAAGTCATAAAATCTTTAAAGAAGATAATCGGCTCCATGAATTTCAACTTTATATATATATATATACACACATATAGTAAGTTGTTGATGCATAAAAGACTAATAAGGGAAATGATTGTCGTCAATTCTAACTTATTACTTTTTATTAGGGCCAAAAAATTAGGATTTAAAAATTGAAACCTAATAATTTGCGTAAAGAGTAATGGAACATTGTCGAATCACTTTTAAGTCGAAGCATATATTAATAAAAAAGAGAAAGAAAGAAAGAAAGATTGAAAAGTTTTAAGACTGAGAAAACATTGGTTCATAATATGGGTGCTGGAATTACTGAGTAAAAATGATTGTATTTAAATCGAAAAGATTTTTTTTTTATTTAAATCAAAGAACAAAAAGGAGTTATGGTAAAAGAGTTTATGCTTCTCCATTATTATTGGGGTTAACTTTTTTTTTTTTTTTTATAAGGTAAAAAATATATACATTTTTACAAACTTATTTTTTAACTACAATCATCTGCAAGTATGAACATGAAATTATAATAACTGAAAAATTCAAATACTTTCATGCATGAAACACGAGTTTGGGAGAGTTTTGAATTCCAATTCCTAAACTTTCAATTAGTTGAAGTTTTAAGAAATTCTTAATTTCTTGTATATATAGATATTTAAGTCTTAATTCAATCATTTCAATTTGTCGTTCCAATTAGGTTAATGGTTCAACGTTTTTCATTTTATATGTTTGGTATATTAATGTTCTTTTTATAACAACTTCTCTTTAATTGTACAGCTTGTATGAAATTTCAAAAATCACAGTCATTCAAAGTCATTCATACATAAAATAAAAAATTTAAAATTTAAAATACAAAAATTAAAACAACACAAATTTAAAACACAAATTTTTATTTCAGTAGTTACAAATTTGTATTTTAAATTCTAAATATTTATTAAACAGTACATATACTTTTTAAAATTATGTTAAATAATATATTGATATATCAATACATAATATACTATAGTCAACCCATTGTTTGTCATATATGGTGACAAAATGGTTAATGGTTTGTAATAAATAAAAAATGTAGGATCAAGTGTGAAATTCTGATAATTTTAATGTCCGAAAAGCTTTGTTGTGTTGTTTGATAAACAAAATCAACCAAAATTTAAAAAACTAAAAAATTATAATAGAATTATAATACTAATAAATTTATAAGTAATTAAATAATTTTATATAATAATTAAAATACAAAATAATCGATGATAAAGACTTGCAGTAAATTACAATGTCCTAATTCAGTATTTTTCTCTTTCTATTATTTGCTTCGAGGACAATGGAATCTGTCTCCCAAAATACAAAATATTAAATTTTTTAAAATTAAAATAATTACAATTTTAAAAATTAGGCAAAGTGCAGTAATTAATAAAGATTTAGGTATTTTATGTTTTATATGTTATATATTGTATTTTTTATATATCTCTAAAAAAATTTATACATATTGCTTTAATAATAGGTAAAATTTTAAAAAGTTATAATTATTACGAATTAATATAATATTTTTAAAAAGTTATAATTTATAAATATAAAGTTATAATCGTTTGAATTCATAAATAAAAAGTTATAATTATTTGAATTAATGCAACCTTTTGTAAGAATTATAACTCTTAAAAAAAAAATTATGACTCTTTATAAATAATAACCATCCTAAATAATTACAACTTTTAGTAATTTAAACATAATAATAATAATAATAATAATAATAATAATAATAATAATAATAATAATAATAATAATAGTAATAATAAATTAATTAATTAAAAAATATGGACAATCATCTTGAGCCCGAGCCCAAGAGCCTTAAAGTCTAAGACCCATCTTTAATATATATATATATATATATATATATATTGTTAATTGAATTTGAAGCTCCAACAAGACCCCGTCTTGTTGGCCATTCAAACTCAAATTTTTTATAACTATTTATAAAAAGTTTAAAATCACATTATATTTTTCATGTGGGACTTGCAATTTTTTATTCAATATTTTTAACGTGGGACTTGCAATTTTTTATTCAAACACTCAATATTTTAACAATACCCCTCATTTAAATTAAAAAATTCAAAAACACCTTTTAACTAATAAATCAATGTGTCATATATCAGAAAGTGCTTTTACTTGAACTTTTTTCTAGTGAGTCCATATTGAATTTACTTAGTGAAGCAGTGAAAATAATTTCTTAAATTATTTATTTTAATTTAGTAAATCAAGACAATATATCTCACTTATAACACATCTTTTATATACTATACCTTATACGTTTTTGTTCATTTTGGTCCTGAACATATCTCGATATTCATAATAGCTTTGGAGAATTTAGCCATTTCATTCTCATAAATGTGACCCCACCTTTACTATTATATAAGTGATACTATATTTACTAGTATCATTAAATGCAAAGCATATCCTATATCATTATTATTTAACACACCATTGTCACAGAAATGGATTGTATCGTATATTTTTCTTTTGAGTTTTACCTAACTAGTTTATCTATTAAACCTAGACCATGGGATCTCCAATCCGTTAGGTTAGGTTTCCATTAGGTTCAACTCATTAAATTAACTGTAAACCCTTTTTTCTCAACATATCCTTATATTGCTCTTTTGGTAGACCTTTTGTTAAAGGATCAACAATATTTTCTTTTAACTTCACATATTGAATGGATATTACTCTATTTAACAGCAACTGCTTTATCATATTGTGTCTGCGCCTTATATGCCTTGATTTGCCATTGTATACACTATTCTTTGCCATTGCTTAAACTATCATATTATCACAGTGTATATAAATTGTAGTAACAGGCTTAGGCCAGACTGAAATATCCTCAAAAAAAATTTTTAACCATTTTACTTCTTCTGCAGTCTTATCTAATGCTATAAATACTAATTCCATGGTAGATCGTGTTATACATGTCTGTTTACAGGATTTTCACAAAATTATAGCTCTTGCTAACGTAAATACATATTCACTTATTGATTTGGTTTCTATATTGTCGAAAATCCAATTTGCATCACTATAACCTTTCACTACTGGTGGATATGATTTATACATCAATCTATAATTTAAGATATGTTTTAAATACCTTAATATTCTGATTAATGCTGTCGAATGATCAGACCAAGATAAGGCTCTTTATTATTTGTGAATACTCTAATTGAAAAATTGCATCTCTATTATTTTTCTTTAAGTGACATTTGCATCAAAAGGAGTCACAGTAAGTTTACAATCATATTGATTAAACCTTTTTAATATTTTTTTAATATAATAGGATTGTGCAAGAATGTATCCTTCAATATGTCTATTGATTTGAATTTCTAAAATGACATTAGTAGGACCTAAAACCTTCATGTCAATTTTTGAACTCAACATCTTTTTGATATAGTTTATTGTATCCTTACTTGTCACAATTATAAGCATATCATCTACATACAAGCATATTATCACGTAGAAATTTTTCATCACTTTAATGTACATATATTTGTCACATTCATTAATTTTAAATTCTTATGTTAATATTATATGATCAAATTTTTCATGATAATGTTTGAGAGTTTGTTTAAATCCATATAATAATTTAACAAGTTTAGAGACTTTGTTTTCTTGACATTTAATCACAAATTCCTCTGGTTGCTTTATATAAATTTTTTCATCAAATTCTCCATTTAAAAATGTCATTTTTACATCTATTTAATGTATTTTCATTTTATATAATGCAACAGTTACTATTAACACCCTTATAGATGTTATCCTAGAGACTGGAGAATAAGTATCGAAATAATTCAATTCTTCCTTTTACCGATATCCTTTAGCAACTAAATGTGCTTTATATTTGTCAATTGATCCATCATCTTTGAGCTTTATTTAAAAAATTTATTTGTAACTAATTAATTTATTCCTACATGATAAATCTACCAATTCTTAAGTATTATTCTATAAAATGGATTCTATTTTACTATTGATAGCTTCTTTCTATAGAGAAGCTTCTAGTGAAGACATAACTTCTTTATATGTTTGTGGTTCTGCTTCTGTTAAGAAATTAACAAAGTCTGGACCAAAATTCTTTGAAATTTTCATCCCCTTTTTTTCTTTTAGTTTCCAAGTTTGAATCTTGATTACCTGAAGTGGATATTTTTTTCAAGAATATCATCATATACTCTCTTTTTAAAGGAATCTAACCTCTCTATTTTGTAAGAAAAAATTTCTTCAAAAAATTTAATATCAACAAATTCAATTATTGTACTACTAACATGCATATCTGATGAATATGACTTAATAATTAAAAATCTATTTACTGCACTATATTTAGCAAAATCTTTAAATACATAATTTATTATTTTTTGTCCAAGTTTAGTTCTTTAAGGCAATAAAATTTGAACATTTGCTAGGCAACCCACATTTTCAAGGTTTTATAAGTTGGAAGCCTTCCTTTTCACACTTCATAAAGAGATTAATCTGTTTTCTTATGTGAAATTCTATTTAATATATAATTTGCAGTAAGTAAAGCTTCACCCTACAAATTATGTGAAAGTCTTGAACTGTTTAAAATGGAATTAATCATATCTTTTAAAATTTTATTTTTCCTTGCTACAACTCTATTTTATTGTAGAGAATAAGGTGCAGTTGTTTGATGTATAATTTCATATTTTCGACAAAATTCTTCAAATGCGGTAGATTCATATTCACCACCCTTGTTAAACCTTATTATTTTTATTCTCTTATCTAGTTGATTTTCAACTTCTATCTTATATGATTTAAATATTTCTAAAGCTTCATCTTTATTATTAATCAAACAGACATAGTAAAACTTATTACAATCATTAATAAACATAATAAAATAATTATTTGCACTTCTTATAGGTATAGATTTAAAATCAAAAAAATCACTATGAATTAATTCAAGTAATTTATTTGATATCTTTTAACAGTTTTAAAATTTTGCCTAGCAAATTTTGACTCAACACATATTTAACATTTATTTTTTAAATCAGCATTGCATTTTGGTAATAATTCTAAATGAACCATCCTCTATAAACATCTATTATTAACATGTCTTAATCTAGCATGCCATATATAAAAAAGAATCAACAATATAAACGAAATTATTATTTTTATTCATAGCATTAGCTATCATTACATTCAATTTAAATATTCCCTCAGTTAAATAACCATTTTTTACATACATCCCTACTTTAGTAAGTACAAACTTATCAGATTTAAAAATTAGTTTGAATCTGTTTTTACTAAGTAGTGAACTATATGCTAAATTTTTTCGTATATCCAAAACATACAAAACATATTTTAGGGTTATAATTTTGCTAGAAGTGAACTTTAACATCACTGTTTTTTTTTTTTTCTTGAACAGCAGATGAGGAAAGTTTCTCATATAGAGCTTGTTATCACCAAAAATTTGTGTAAAGCTTGAAAAAAAAATTTTATTTACACAAATATGTCTTATTGCTCCTGTGTCAACCCACCAGCCTTTGATATTTGCTACTATATTGATTTTAGAGATTACAGCAACAAGATTAATATCCATCTCAGTAACATTAGCTAGAGTATTTGAACTAAAATTTGTAGTATTCTGGTCCTTCTTACGGCGATAATCTTTGGCTCTATATCCTATTTTTTTATACACTCAATAATTGTCTTTTATTCTTTTAAAGGCTTTTTCTTTAAGTGCATGTGGCTTTACTCTCTCTCTTTTTTTTTTTTTTTTTTGCCTTTTTATTATTCTTTTACTTCTGGCTTTTTGATTGCGAGGAACTATTTTCAATCATGTTAGCCTTACTTTCCATAAGACTTGTATCAGCCTTATTTCCTTTTTATGTGATCCTCCCCTACATGCAGCCTCAATATCAGGCCTTCCATAATCATCTTCCATGTTACTGTCTTAGATTGTTGTTTAATAAACACAATCAAGCAAAGTTTAGTAAACTAGAAAATTATAATAGAATAAAAATACAAATAAATTTAAAGTAATTAAATAATCTTACAGAGCAATTAAAATATAGAATAATTAATTATAGAGACTTGTAATAAATTAAAATATCCTAAGATAGTATTTCTCCCCTTCTCTTACTTGCTTAAAGGATAATGGAGTCTGTCTCTTAGGATACAACTATTAAATCTTTTAAAATTGAAGCAATTGTAATTTCAGAAATCAGGCAAAGTGCCAGTAATTGATAAGGATTTGGATATTCTATGTTTTATATGTTGTATATTGTATTTTTTATATACCCCTAAAAAAATTCATACTGCTGCTTTTATAGGCAAAATTTTAAAAAATTATAATTGTTACGAATTAATACAATATTTTTGAAAAGTTACAATTTATAAATGTAAAGTTATAATTGTTTGAATTAATATAACCTTTTATACGAATTACGACTCTTAAAAAAATTGCAACTCTTTATAAATAATAACTATTTTGAATAATTACAACTTTCGATTATTTAAACATAATACTAATAAAATTAATTAATTAATTAATTAAAAAATATGGACTATCATCTTAAACCCAAGTCCAAGAACCTAAGGCCCAAGGCCCATCTTTGATATATATATATATAGATTGTTAATTGGGTTTGGCAAGTCTAAATTTTTTGTAGCTATTTATAAAGTGTTTAAAAATATATTATATTTTTCATTTGAGACTTGTATTTTTCTCTTCAAATACTCAATATTCTAACATGTTGTTCTAATTTTTTGTGCATAATTTTTATAATTATTTGAAATATATTTTAAACTGATGTATTGTGAATTTTAAATCTATCAATATGTTACAACAAAATCATTGGTTCCCAACTATAAATACATGAGTGATTAATAGATATTAATTGACAAAACTCAATGAAAATGCATTTTTTCCTTTTTACAATATAACAAATGTTGGACAATATTTAAAGAGAAGAGAGACATGAAAATCATACTTTATCAAAACAAATCACAAGATTGATGATTCGATCGATTGAATTATTTAAATTCTTAAAATATTTTGTAAATTTACATAAAATTTTGTTAACAAAGTTAATATGTCATATAGGCATGAGATGTGTACATAAAAAAAAAAATATATACGGTTTAACTAACAATTTTAGTATTTTACCATTTACAATTCCGTTTTAAGTGAATCAATCAATTAAAAGATATTTAAGAGATTAGAATACAACCATTGTGCATTTGATGAATCCTCAAAATATTAGAAATAATTCATAATTAATATTTTTTTATCAATTATCACTTAACTTTTCTTAAATTTGTATATAATACTTAAATATATTGAAAATAGTCATTAGAGTAAAAAATAAGTTTTAGGATATATGAGTGTTATATACAAATTTCAGGAAATAGAAATGATAATTAATAAAAATATATTATTTAAATATTAAAGTTTATGAGTATTAATTATTAAATTTTTTAAAATAAAAAATTAATTTTATATAATTTTATTGAAGAGTTTGATGGAATAGAGACTCGAAAAAAAAATGATAATTATTGAAAAGATACCATTAAAATCGTAAACCTCAAATCTAAAGGGAGGAAAATAATAAATTCTTTTCATAGATTATAATACAACTATTGCCATTGCACATTTGAAGAATCCTCAAAATGTCATCACATTGGCCAAATTATAAAAATTGAGGTCACATGCTCTAAGTTATCGAATCGTCATAATCTCTAAAGTCTTAATAATTGTTAAAATGTAACAGACAAATTAAATTTCATAATTCAAATCTTATTTTGACAATTAAATTTCAAATCAACACACGTGTTCATAATGTCAAAACCCAACTTTGATAACAACAACAATAATATAAATAATACTAAGAAACGATTTAAGATCCCAACCGCCCACGTGATTTGAAAGGGGAAGGTGTTTGGATGGTGTGAGTTGGTGTTACCAATGGTGGACCCAATGCCCTCAGCGGGTGGCAAAGAGAAAAGTTATCGTTTATGTCCCTAAACTTAATTAACACGTGTTTAAAATTTCTATATCGTAATTTAAAAAATTATTATTATAAAATAAAATCATTACTATGACTAATTACCAAAATAGGTGATGAAGATTAACTCTTTACTAATAATTAAAGTTTAATTATTAAATGGTTGTTGTGCTTCTCATATTAATTATAATCATAATAATCTTAAATATACCCTTAACATTATGATAATATTCTGATCATCACAACAAAATAATGGGTTTGCTTATTATAAATGAAAAATTATATCTTTATTTAGAAAATATAAAAACTGAGGGATCTAATCTATAATCCCCCATTTTTATTAATTCGAAGGACGGAAGCTTGGAAATCACAATGTCTTCCTCAACAAATACAAGGAATAGTATTAAACAAGCAAGTGATAAAAACAAATAAATTTCTGTTGTGGGTGAGAGTAAGGATGGTTCATCCAATTTTAAGAAAAGAGTTTCCATCGCTTTAACAACAAATAACAACTCCCTTTTTGTCTATCAATGCATGTCCAGTTCACTAAACAATTACTGAACTTTAATAAAACTTTTAAACCTTGATGCTCCTCTAGTGTTATTTATAAATGGTCTCCAATGTCAAAAGCACCCACATATGTTGGGGAATGTTGTTGCCATTAGGGGTTTAATATTTGGAATAACATCTTAAATTAATGGTAGCAAAATCAAACATATGATATTGGATATGATAATGATATTAATTTGTTTAACGGATAAAATCTTTTACAATAATGTAAGAAATTAAGAATTTAAATATTAATTCTATTATAAATATTTTCTAAAAAGTTTATATTGTATATTTTATCTTTTTTTATTATAATTTTTAAATAAATTATTTAAAAATAATGCAACAAAATTTGTAAAAAAATAAAATTTAATAATTATACAATTCGGCAATTCATGATTATTAAAGTATTCCGTTTTTTTGATGGGAAGATTTATATTGTACCATCGGTTGTACTGCGGGACGGCGTCTGATACTGTTGGATTTGTTTATCTGGGATGTATTATGGTACATTCATGTACCGTACATTTTTATTTTATCCAATTATTTAAAAAAAAAATAAAAAAATCAATAAAAACACTATCTGGATGTAGTGATAGACGAGCTCTAAACTTGAGTGTATACCTATTTTTAATTTTTATTGTTTTAATTATTTTTTAAGGCAGACGCCAATTGTCATGCGAATATATTCTGTACACTAAAAAAAATTGTTGACGTCATAAAAAAAAAAAGCTTATGCCGCACTTCAAATAATTTTATTTTTTAAAATTATAAAAATAAACAAATATTCATCTCAAGAAAATTTATAAATTGAACGAATTAATACCCACTTAAAAATCTTATTTTATTTAAATATATTTGTTCTAAAAGTGCTAACCTTTTTTTGGGTTTATTTTTCAAAGAAATTATTAAAAATATATTTTAAATCATTATATTGATTTATATTTCTTACAATATATTTATAGCTTTCTTATTTTTATTTAATTTTGTATTTAAGTATTTGGTTAGCATCTCTCTTATTTGTGAACAAATTTTTCATAATAAATAATTTTATTATATAATATCAATAGAAATTAATTAAAAGATAGAATATATGTCATTCCATAACAAACCCTTGATTCATATAATCGAAATTAATTATTAAGATAAACATAAATATTTCTTTCTAGAATTACAAATTTCTTAAAGGTACTTTATGAAAGTTGCATCATTACTTAAGAATAATTAATTGAAATAACTCTTAATAATAATATTTAAAAAATAGCAAACGAAGCATTGTTTTTTAAAATAATTAATACAACGTCTCATTATATGACACTATAAATTGTAAATATTGAAAAGTAAATTTTATAGGTATTCTTAAAATTATAATTAAATAAATTTATTTTAATTTTAAACTTCAAGCATCATGAAACAATTACTAAATTATGAATTATGATTATGATTATGAAATTTAAA
The DNA here is from genome assembly GCA_035221805.1 of Trichilia hirta. Taxonomy (NCBI): domain Eukaryota; kingdom Viridiplantae; phylum Streptophyta; class Magnoliopsida; order Sapindales; family Meliaceae; genus Trichilia; species Trichilia hirta. Next base: position 27,383 of record JAWDEX010000016.1, on the reverse strand, counting down.
AATTCCTTTAAGATATCATAACGCAGAAAAATGAATTATGCACTCAAAATAATTTTTGTTTGTATTAATACAAATTACAAAATTATTTTAAAAAATAAGAACAAGCACATTAAATGACAAAAATGCAAAGCTTGTCCGCTACTGCTGCTTTTTTCTTTTTAAAATTCTTTTTAAGTAAATAAAATGCATGGGATGCTTTGTTGATATTAATTTTTTTAAAGAATAATTTTAATTTAAAGATCTCACAATTTTCCCCTTTAGCCTTCGCCCTTTTATATTTAAATCTTTATAGTGAACGTTTTTTCTTTCCATTTTGTTATTAATTCAATTAGTGATTAAACAATAGGATTTTGTTAACAAGCAAATGCTAAAATTTATATATATATTATTTATAATAATTTTTGATAATTGATATAATAATTCATGATAAATTTTAATACATCCAAAAATATAATTTATTAAATATAAAAATTTCAATAATTATCTCACTCGCTAGTAAAGTTTATTTCTTATCAAATTATTATTATTTAAAAAATAATAGCATTTAATAATATTTAGATCTCTAGCATTTCATAATAGCATTTAATAACATGGCCGTAGGGTATCCGAAGTTATTTAATAATATCCGAAGTTTTTTAATAATAAATGGTATGAATTTTTTATAAATAAAAAATTAGAAAATAATAGTTTAAAATTATAATAAAATAGCTAAAAATAAAAAAAAAACGAATCAAAAGAGTAGAAATAATGCTGAATACTCTAATGCTAAACATTTATTTATATAACAATTTGTAATCTTTTTTACAAATTTTAATTTTAATTATAAAATTTAATGATAAAAGTATAATTTTTTATAAAATTTTATATTCAAACTGAAGTAACATAATAATATTGTTTAAAAATTTATATAAAAAATAGTGTTAAAAATATAAATTTTAAATATAATAACAATATTTTTTAAAAATGGTTAAACTAACAATTTTATAAATTCTTTTACGGATTATTGCATTCTAACCGAACCACTATTTATTTTCAAAAAATAAAAATAAAAACAAAAACAAAATAGTCAATTATTTTTTTTATTTATTAAATACAATATTTTTCTTGACTGTTTCTATATTTACCGTGTCATTTACTGAGGTGATAAGTGAGAAATCACATCACGTGACGTGAAATGATGTCGATGACGAGATGAGCATAGGCTATAGGTCCAAAACTGCACACAGCACGCAGTGCAGGCCAGCAAATAACTAAACCACCCAAATAAATCAAATAAAATAGTCGTCTGGTCTTTATGTGTTTGCAACTGAAAGACATAAATTTTAAGTTATAACGAATAGATTCCTAACTAAAACTTGTACTATTAAAGTTCTAAAATAATTTTGCGAAGTGTAGTGTCGTTTTTACACAAATTTTGTCTTCATTTGTAAAATATAAAAGTTATGGATCCAAAAGTAATTATTCAAATAAAGAAAAATGGCCGTAACGGTAATGATAACAAGGTCCGCTACCAATGGCGGGTTCCACGAGACTTCTTCCTCTTGTTCGTCACCGTCTGCAATTTCTGAAAACATCCCTGTTTGCACTGAAACAATAGGCCCCTCACACACCAATCCTCCAGAAAACTTCGCGATCGTACATAAAAACAAATCTTTATTTCATTGATTTCAAAAATTCATTAATTAATTGAACAAAAATCAGAAGAAAACAAAAAAGAAAAACGAGCGTATCTCGGTTTTCATCAGTTCCAACCGATTCCCTCTCTCTTTCTCTTTCTTGTCCCTCCTCCACCAATATTAACGGTCAGAGTTTTCTCATTGATTTTACATTATTACATTGTTTCACTGCTTTCAGAGTTTAATTTGATGGATTTGTGAAATTTGCCTTTGGATCTGAACTTATTTACTCACAATGCCGTATTCTCTTCTTCTTCGACAACAGGCGGAATCAGAATCAACATGAGAAGTTTTGCTCCGAGAATTTCTGAATCACGCGAGTTTTTCCTAGAAGTTTGTTCTTCTTGGGATTCGAAATGGGCTGCAGAGGATCCAAAGTTGACGACTTGCAGCTCGTGACGCTCTGCCGTGAAAGGAAGCAGCTACTGAAAGCAGCTACGGAGCACCGGTACGCTTTTGCAGCCGCACACGTGGCATATTTCTACACGTTGAAGGACGTTGGCGACGCGTTTCTGAAATTTGTTGAACAAGAGTTCGTGCCCGGCGGCGAGGAGTCGGCCCCGGATTCTCCGGTTCTGACGCTTCCGCCGGACGAAGGAAAATCGTCCTCGAGAAGAAGGAATCGGAAGAATACGTCTTCGTCCACGTCGATTTTCCACTCGGTTGACAATAAGGTAAAAGGAGAGGAAATTGAAGAAGATTCTCATTCTCATTCGCATTCACATTTGCACTTGTCTTCCGGTTCGGACTTAGATTCGGAACCGGATTCGGGTCATGTCCACATTGAAGTAGAGAGTGAAGAAGAAGAAGTTGAGCAACAAGGAGTAAATCAGGAGGAAGAAATTTCTTCTCCTTCTTACGACAATAATTTCGATTATCCTTACAATTATCCTTACAACTACTCTCAGCAAAACTGGAACTATCATCCCAATGGAAATTACAATATGTATTACATTAAAAAGTCTGCAACACCGTCAAAATCGGTGGTTTACGAGGAGACCAAGAGGCAGTTTACTGAACCGGATTACGGGTATGGATATCCGGGTTGCCGTAATGGAGGGTTTTTCAGATTTTCTATGGGTTCGCCGCCGGGGAATATTGACAATAACCAGCGGGCTAATCCCCCAGGTGATAAGCCGCCGCCTCCTTCACCGCCGAGAGTGTCGACGTGGGATTATTTAAATGTGTTTGATACATATGATAGTAGTAGTAATTATGGTATATATCCGAGTCGGTTTAAGTACGGGTATGGTTCGAATACGAGCAGTCCGGATTCGACGGTTGTGAGGGAAAGAGAAGGAATTCCCGATTTGGAAGATGAGACAGAACCAGAAGCCTTAAAGGATGAAAAACGCAAGAATAAAATAAACGAGAATGTGAACGTTAATGTGCAGCGTAACAACAACAGCAACAACAACAATAATAACGGTGATTACAGTAATAAAAACAAGAATATGAACTTTGGGGAAGGAACCTCAAGATCAGTGCCAGTGCAAAACCCTACTAATGTTGATTCACCGAACTCTGAGAAAACAGAATCAAAAGAGGCCAAGAGCAGTGGCGACTATAGTGTTCACGGTGTTATATCGAAGAGCTCCGAAGAGGATTCTGTGAGAAGAAAGGGTGTAAGTTTTGAGGTAGAAAATCAATCCGCAACTACCATTGATGAGGAATCTTCGAAGCCTAGTAGTTTAACCACGTTGTCGGTTCACGGCACAAGGGAACTTCAGGAGGTTGTGAAGGAGATCAGGGATGAGTTTGAGACTGCTTCAAGTTATGGTAAAGAGGTTGCCCTGTTGCTTGAGGTGGGCAAGTTGCCTTATCAGCGTAGAACAACTCCGCTACTTAAAGGTAGATTTTTTTGTCTTCTTTTGTGTTGTTTTGTTGTTTCTTTTGGCGATTATTTTTAAAATTGGTTTGTTTTGGGTTGTTAGGCATACTTTTGTCATTTGAGTGTTCATGTTTTTACCTTGCTGTCTGTTAGTGTCACTGGGGTTGGCTTTTTATGAATTGCTTGTTGAATGTGTTATACCAGCTTTATGAAAGCATCACTTGAGCAATTAGTTGTCGCTTGATCTTATTTTGAACCCTTGTTTGCATGCTGGACCAATATGTTTGCCAATTTCTTTGAAGATTTAGGTTACATGTTGCATGTTCTCTAGTTTTGAGATTCTGTTTGGGTCCAAATCGCTGGGAATAGCTGGTTTTGATTTCGTTCTTTCTGGTAAGACATTATCAGCATGTTACCATTTAAATTCTAGGTAATGCTTGCTGTCCGGTGTCTGCTTGCTTTTAAATACAGCTTTCTAATAGACGTACTACAAAGCCCATTGAACAACAAATAATGGAGACTGGCTTGAGATATTGTCTCAAATTTATGAAGCAGTATAGTTACTGTGACTGTGACTTCTATGGTGTTGGAAGTTGAAGATAAATGGAGTTACTGGAGGATTTTTCACATTGAACAGTTAGAGGAAACAAATTTGACATTGAATCATACAAATTAGAATTTCATTGGTTATACCCAAATTTTATGTGGATTACATTCTTATGTTTGGTTATTGGTTATATACAGCAACACATCACCTTCTCTTGTTATCCTTCCTATTTGATTGGTTTGTTTTGAAAATTGCATGATGTTAAATTGCTGCCTAACATGCATGATCTATTTGATGTACATGATCCCATTATTCTTTTATTCAATTCATTACTTTGCTTCATTGTTTTTTCTTTTACTTTTTGAAATTTTTTGTCTACCTTGATTTATCAATGCTGAAAATAATAACTCTGTGGTTCCATATAGAAGAAAGAGGTGAAACACTAAGCACAATTTAAATACAATTATAGATTATGCCAATTATCTTATTTTTGAGGCTTTAATACTTAAATTCTTGTCATAAGGATAGGTGAATTTTCTTGGCTGATGAATACTAAATTTGATATATAGATATTAGACTTTGTCTTGTTGCTTTATTCAAACTTACGTGTCTATATGCAGTTATCTTTTTCAGGATCCTTTGTCTGGTCGCACCTTCAACCTTATCTTCACAGCCACAAAGGCCATCAATACGATTAAATTCAAGGACCATGAAGATGGCAAAAGCTTACTGTGGGGAACCTGGGGGAGACTTGGACGGAAAGAATGGAAACCTCTCATCTACTCTGGAGAAACTTTATGCATGGGAGAAGAAATTGTACAAAGAAGTTAAGGTATGGATGCATAAATGTTGTCCATGGTCTTTTTTTCTTTGCTTCTTCTTAGTGATTGCCAAGTTTTCTGGCTCTTATCTTGGCTGTCCTGCTATGGAATCTCTCATTTGAGGCATTAAATTATTTTGAGATTGAATATGTAGTTGGTACATATTATTCTCTAGCCCTGCATTGATGATCATGCTTATACACTTTTGATTGTTGTTCAGGTTCATTGCAGCCTATGTTCCATGCTGAATTTTGATAGTCAAGTGTCCTATCAGTGTCCCTTACTGCTAGGCATTATTAGATTTGTGGGTTTCTCATGTAACTATCGTGTGAAATTCTAAATCTCAGAAGTCTCTATATTCTTTAGACATTATATTTGCAAGTCCTTCATGGAATTGAGGGTAATCTTTTCCAACAATTGAACCACAGTGAATGTCAGTGGTTTTTGAACTGCTTAAAAACTGAATCCAGATAAAAAATGAAATTTAATCAAATGTTTCAGTTGTTAGCTTCAATATTTGATTTTCTAAGTTCTTGCATTCAAGCGCTTTGGTATGTAATTGCCAGAGAATTCTGTTTAATGTTTCTTGGTATTTCTGGTTGATCTTAGGATGAAGAAAAGCTCCGGGTTGTCTATGAAAAGCAGTGCAAGAAACTACGAATGTTAGATGACCGAGGAGCAGAGTCCAGCAAAATTGATGCTACTCAGGCTTCAATTAGAAAGTTGCTGACCAAAATCAATGTTTGTATCAGAGCCGTTGATGCTATCTCAAGTAGGATACATAAGTTGAGAGACGAAGAATTACAGCCACAACTCACTGAACTAATTCATGGGTACATAGTTACTTTGCTTCCTTGTCTATTTATTCTTAATCTTTTTGCGGCATATTTCTTACTTTTCTTATGGTTCTACAGTAGCAACTGAAGATTTGTAGATGATGACTGTTTGTTCACCTTTAACTATGATAGATGTTTTCAATGATACTCGTTTTCACAATTTGTTAAGACCTAAGAGATTCTAGTTGTGTTCATTAGTAGGCATTGGTTATTATCATGCTAACTAAATTTCATTATACTATACCAGGCATGTTCTCTTGTGGTTCAGAATTATGAGATGTTATTCCTATTGTTGTTGGTTACATCATGGTTTGAGAAAATTATAAAATATAATCTTTGGTGATGAATAGTTTTTGCTCTCTAGTGAGATTTCACCCAACTACATCTGTCCTTTCCCCATCTGGAGCCAGTTGGATTTCTCTTCTTTGCATGACACACTTAGATTTTCATAATGACAATGAGACCAGTCAAAATTCTGCTCGTTATGATACATATAAAGTTTAATATTAGTTCTCGTGTGCTCCTTTTTCTTTCATTTAGTCATTAAATAAATTACAAATATGAAAAGAATCTATGCTGGCGAATGACCGAATCTCATACAAAGCTTCTATTTTCCCTTAACTTTTTCCATGGGTGTTCATTTGTCAATATCATGATATATTTTGTTGTCTGCAGATTGATAAAAATGTGGAGGTCCATGTTAAAATGCCATCAGAAACAGTTCCAAGCTATCATGGAGAGCAAAGCTCGCTCTCTTAAAGGAAACACAGTGCAAAGGGATGCCGGTTTAAAAGCGACGCTTGATCTTGAGGTGGAGCTTCTGAATTGGTGTACCCGGTTTAATAATTGGGTTAATACCCAAAAATCCTATGTTGAGTCCTTAAATGAATGGCTTTTAAGGTGCCTTCTCTATGAACCGGAAGAAACCCCTGACGGGCCCATCCCTTTCTCCCCTGGTAGAATTGGAGCTCCACCAATTTTCATAATTTGCAACGATTGGTGTCAAGCATTGGTGAGAATTTCTGAAAAGGATGTAACAGGTGCCATGGGTGGTTTTGCTTTGACCTTGCATCAGTTGTGGGAAAAGCAAGATGAGGAGCAACGTCAGAGGATCAAAGCAGAATATCTCTCGAAGGATTTCGAGAAACAGCTTAGCACTTCACACATGAGAAGAGGTAAACTCAAATACAACCAAGATGCATTGTCGGACAAAACCACCGTGTCCAAGGTCTCCGATAGTGGAGTTTCACCTCTTGATGATCTGAAGGTAGATTTGGATTCAATGAGAAAGACATTAGAGGAAGAGAGAGTCAGACATAAGGAAGCCATTAAACTCGTTCACAAAGCAGCTTCAAGTAGGTTGCAGGCAGGTTTGATCCCAATTTTTGAGGCATTGAACAAGTTCGGTTCAGAGGTGGCTAAAGCTCACGAGCAAGTCAGACTTGAAAATCCTGGAGATTCTTAGCAGATGGCTAATTCAATATTTCTAGGACCTCAACCTCAAAAGTTGTTGCTGTGAAATCATGTACATATAGTAATGTTAGATTGGCAGACGATAAAAAGGAAAAAATGAAACCATAGAAAGTGAATATTAGGCGATAGAAACAAGAACGAAAAAGAAAGGATTGTAGAATCAATCACCAAAGGCGAAGAGTGCATACTTGCAACGAAGAAAGGTTGCACACCTTGGATCATTTTGGTATGGTTATAAATTTCATATTGTGAAAAGTTTGATAATGACATCACCCAGTGATTAGTTGATTGTTCGTCAATTCATTTATTGGTTGATTGTTAATCTGTTGCAAGTATGGGCTATTGCTGCTGTTTTTCGGAGGTTGGTAGTTATAGCCTACAGGGGAGAAGAGTAGTAGAGGGGTAGTTTTAGAAACTTCAAAATTTTGATAATGAATAGAAAGTTGTTTTCTTTACCGGCCTACCTTTTAGCTGAAAATTGGTATTTTACTTTTGAACACGTACGACCTTCTCTTTTTTTTTTTTTCAACGTGACTATATTAGAATCTACTAATACTGCAATTAAGGTTTTATTATCTTTCTTTTTTTTTATTTATGTGGTAAATTTAAGAAACAGGGAAATAATATATGAAATTTTTACATAACAAGGAGGTAGTTTGGCTCTGTGTATTAATACAATCAAATTACTCATATAACATTGAATTTGAATTAGAAATCAGTCGAATTTGAGCATTAAGTAGAAAGTGTATGCAAGCGAAAACTAAAGGATAATCTAGTCATTTTAATAGTTTTGAGGACCTATTTGATACAAATGGATTAACTATTGTCGTTAAATAAAAAGGAAGGACCTAAATGTTTTTTTTCTTCGTAAAAAAATCTTTGAAATTTCAAAGTAAAAAAAAATAAATAGGGAGGAAGATAAATTTTCCCCCCACTATTTTCAAAAAAATCAAATACTTTCTGGTCAGCAAATTTATATAATAAATCTCCCTCTTTTATTTAAAAAAATAATAATAAATATTTTTTATTTAAAATAAAAGTATATATTTTTATCATACAAGTCCCTAATTTTTATCATATAAATTCTTAAAAAAAATAATTAAGCTTTTTATTAAAAAATATTTTTAATTTAATTTAAAATTTTAACACTTTAATTTATAATATTTTATATGAAAAATATATAAATTAATTTTTAAAAGTAAAATTTAAAATACTTTTATTTAATATTTATAAAAAAATAAAAATTAACTTTGTTATTATAATTTAAAATTATAAAAATTATTTTATTTTTATTTTTAAAAATTAAATAAAAATAAT
>JAWDEX010000016.1:0-14856 GCA_035221805.1 Trichilia hirta | reverse complement strand
AAATAAAGTCTCTTTTCCTGTATTGTCATTCCCTCTTTCATTTCTATGTATTTTCCAGTATAACTTCCATTTGGTTGACTCGTGGAGCCTGTCGAAGTACTTTATTGGGCTTGGAATCTCCCTTCAACCCATATAGGCCCAAAACACTGCTACAATACCAACCGACACCAGCGGCGCGTGTAAAATCCGCCGGGCATTCACCATCCCAGAAATGCACTACAAAATTGGCCATTGAAAATCACGCGCCAGTCAATGAACTGGCAGAAATCTTCAGAGCTCCGTACTCAAAAATCTCCGCCGCAACCAACCTCCTTTATTCCACGTTCGCGTTACCATCACGTAATTCACTTCCTGTTTTTAAATTGGAAGGTGTCATCAACGCTAAATGGTAGCACGTGAGTCTAACTCTCAACATTTGCGCTCTGACACTTTTCGAGCACGGCTCTTTTAGTCACCCACACGCTTCTTGCAAATCCATTGGCCTTCACGAACGTCTGCGGCACCGTACACCTGGAGATAAGGATACTGTAAGAGAGATAGGAAAAAGTGTCTAGAGAGAGAAACTGTCCTGAAGATCTCATCGAAACGATAAGGTAAAAAAAACTCGGAACCCTAATTTATTCTCGTTGTTCTTCTCTATGTACTATCGTCGATACGTGTATTATTAAGTTATGATAGATTAGATCGTGTGTTTGGGGAGAAAAGCCCTAATTGGATTTTGTTTGTTGGTGGAAAAAATTAGGGTTTTTTTAGAAGAAGTTGTGTACGGAAAATTAGGGTTTTGGGGTAAGTAGATAGATGTGTGCATGGCTTCGGGGCCTATAGTAGGAGGAAATGATGGTGCTAACAGAGAGAAGCAGAGATATTCTGAAAGCAAGGTTTATAAGAGAAAAGCTTTCAAGGGTCCGAAGAACCAAGCCACCGCCACCGCCACTACGAATGCGATCTCTGCCACAAATAATATCTCTGCTAATACCACTACAGGAACGACAACCGCCACAACAGACGTCACAACCAACGAGAACAACGAAATTGAAAATAAAAAGAATGAGAACAACGGTGTCGAAAATAACAAGGACGAGGACAACATCGACAAGAGCTCAATTCAAGAACAACCCACGCAAACCCTAACTTTAGTGGACACAAATTCAGACAAGCAACCGGTTGTTTCTCATCTAGGTGCTGCCTCGGATGACTCTTCGAGTCTTAATAGGCAACAGGCCACTACAGAGGCCACCACGAGGGAGGCTCCATCAGGGAATGGGGAGGTTGTGGTGAAGTCAGGGTTAGAGAATCGGGTGAAAATCAATTTAGGGTTAAGGTCGAAGCAGGAAATGCGTGAGATGAAGAGGAAGCTGGAGAGTGAGCTTGATATGGTAAGGAGTTTGGTGAAGAGGATTGAGGTGAAAGAGGGTCAAATAAGTGGAGTTAGCAATTCGCACGTACTGCCTGTGACTGATGGTATTGATAATGGAATGAAGAGAGTTCATTCGGAGGTGGCTTCGGTGTCAGCTTCGGTCACTCGTGTGGGTTTTAGAAGGCCTTCTAGGTCTTTGAATCAGTTGAGTATATCGACAGTGGAGAATAGCCAGGGGATCAGTGAAAACTTGGAAAAAGAGAAGAGGACGCCAAAAGCCAATCAATTTTATAGGAATTCTGAGTTTCTACTAGCGAAAGATAAGTTCCCCCCAGCTGAGAGTAACAAAAAGTCAAAAATGAATGGGAAGAAACAAGGTGGAGAACTAGGGCATGGGTTTGGAAATGGAAGCAAATTTTTCAGGAGTTGTAGTGCTCTGCTTGAGAAGCTGATGAAGCACAAACATGGCTGGGTGTTTAATGCTCCTGTTGATGTTAAAACGCTCGGTTTACACGATTACTTTACCATTATTAAGCATCCAATGGACTTGGGGACTGTGAAATCAAGGCTGAACAAGAATTGGTACAAGTCGCCTAAAGAATTTGCTGAGGATGTCAGACTTACGTTTCAAAATGCTATGACATATAACCCCAAAGGGCAAGATGTTCATATAATGGCAGAGCAGTTACTGAAGATGTTTGAGGACAAGTGGGTGGTTATAGAGTTGGACTACAATCGGGAGATGAGAATTGGTGCAGACTATGACGTAGGTTTTCATACCCCCACATCAAGAAAGGCTCATCCGCTGCCGCCTCCCCTTGATATGAGAAGGATCTTGGATAGATCAGAATCAATGACACATCCTTTGGATCCAATACCAAAATCCTTTGGTAGTACACCTTCGGGTAGGACCCCTTCTCTGAAGAAGCCCAAGGCGAAGGATCCACATAAAAGGGACATGACATATGAGGAGAAGCAGAAGCTTAGCACAAACCTTCAGAATTTACCTTCAGAAAAGTTGGACAACATTGTACAGATTATAAAGAAAAGGAATTCGTCCCTCTTTCAACATGATGATGAAATTGAGGTGGACATTGATAGTGTTGATGCTGAGACTCTGTGGGAGCTAGATAGGTTTGTCACCAACTACAAGAAGAGTTTGAGCAAGAATAAGAGAAAGGCTGAGCTTGCTAATCAAGCCCGAGCTGAAGCAGAGCAGAATGTCCAGCAGCAGGTAAAGCGTTGAATCATGTCACTACTCGTTCGTTTTGGTGGGAATCAGGTTACTAAATGCATCGTTATTCTCCTCTCCTTGCAGGCCCCAGCCCCAGTTGTCGAGGAGGTGCCTAAAGAAACCAGAACAGGTAATCCGGTTTACAAGTGATGATATATCTGTTTGTTAGTTAGTGAAAATTGGAGTTTGATAGTTTATTTTGTTCTCCTAGTGGATGGCAAGAACGCTTCCTCATCATCACCAGTTCAGGTGGACAAACAGGGTGACAATGGGAGTAGGTCAAGTAGTTCAAGCAGCTCTAGCAGTGATTCAGGATCTTCTTCAAGTGGTACTGTGGTGTCTCTAACTTTGTTTGAAATACAAAGTAGTAATAAACTGAATGCTTTGCTGAAGTTCCATTGTTTCTTTTTCTCATTTTTCCATGTTTGTTGCAGATTCTGACAGTGATACTTCCTCAACTGGTTCTGATGGGGGAAATTCGCCAAGGACTTGACATATTCTATCAAGTTAAGGGGGTACGACATGCCTTCTCTTGTGAACATTTTGTTTTCCCTTGATCTTGCTGTTTCAGCTTTGTACGTCAGTGTTCTTGATGTAAAACTTTGTCCATGGTAACGTGTTTATTAGTTAATGCATGATTTCATTTTTTAAGCATTTTGTGTATGATAGCAGTGGACAGTAATGATGAAAAATATCACATGATCATTGATATTGGACCATCATAATGTAAACTAACCCGTCCATCCCACCAATGGGACAAATTAGATGAATAACTGCTGCAATTTTTTTTCCCTAACAAGCATTGATTTATGGCATGTAGTTGTCTTTTTAAGTTTGTAGATAGTAGTTGGTTTCATATTTGGAAATTTGCCATGTTACGCCAAATAATTTTGGATTTTCATACTTGCTGAAAATTGAGTTTGACTATTTTTTTTATTGTTTATATTGTAACTGAATGGTAGATTAGATGTAATTTTCAGGACCTACAGTTATTAAAGAATATACTTATATAACATATCATCATTGTACACACAAGATGGTATACATGCTTTTATTCAGTTGTCTTTGTTGACTTTTTGCTCATTTTCTAAACCGAGATTTGGTTAGTGTTTTCTATTTAATTTCTCAACTAACGTCTTGTTTGGAATATATCTCTGTAATAGTTAGTGGAAAATTTATATCAGTTGGTGTCACAAACACATTAGTGATATCTATCCCCTGTTTCCATTTGTTATTTGTGGTCAATCTGATAATAGAATATTTCCGTTACATATTTAGAATTATTTATTTATTTGTTCTCCAAAAGGTTATAACCTGTACTTTGAGGTGTTTCCTAGCTTTGTTTAGAAACTGTTGCTCTTTACTGGTTGCGGAGATAGTTTACTCTTTCTAAGGAAGAAGAGAGGTGGAAGGGCCTTGGCTTTGTTTAGAGAAAGTTTATAATACATGTAGAATTGGTTAACATTGCAGTGATTGTCATTTCTATGTGCATAGAGGGTACGGGCGATGATTGTCTATCATGAGGAGCCCTGCTGTCTGTTTTCATGTGTTTTCTTACTTATTTTCCCCGTATTCTATGTTTTAGCTTTCCATGTTTTTCATTTTCATTTTTTACTTTGTATATGATATTCTTGGTTTGTTTTGGTTTGAATTAAACCTATCCAATTTGCATTGATATTTAGTCATCATTTATAGGGGTGTACTGTGCTTTTTTGGGGGATATTGAGTGATAAAAGAATAATTTAGTGGACACTGGGAGAGTGCAGTCGAATTAATAGAAATAATATGCATAAGATCCTATGTTTTTTTTTTTTTTTTTCCCAAAACAATCTGGTGGTATTTGTAATCTTTTAATTAGACATTTTATATCATGGAAATAGATGATTAATCTCGTGTTATTGTTCTGAAGTGGTTTTTCCCCCTTTTATTATAAAAAAGATTCTATGTTATATTTTTCTGATGTCTTCAACATTTTCTGTGGTTGCTTCATTGTGCAAGGTTTTGGCATAAAGGTTTTACTTGTTCTTTTTACATTTTGGTCGTTTATTACCTTAATATGTCATCATCAATGATTATGTATTGTAATTGATATATATAGGACCTGCCAACGGATCTCACATGGAATTTTCTCCTATGTTTTATCTTTCTGTATTCTTTATGAGCCATACTTCACCGATTGTTAATCTTGCTCTTCCTTCCTTCGTTTAATGGCAGATTCCAGTCTTTAGCGTAGGATGAGGATGATTTGCTATTTGCTGGGCGGAAGCTTTTATGATTGTGATTAGATTTTGAATCTGCAATTGGCTTACAGTGGAAAAGTTATTGACGCTGACAACGATTTGACCACTGCCTAGTGTGGTCTGTTTCTTTCCATTGTCAGACCTAGGCTTTTAGCGTGTAGGAATGTGTGGCTTATCTATCCTGTCCCAGAATTTGTGTAATATTAGTAGGATTATGTGATGATTAGGAAGTTGTTTGCGTAGATTTGTACATTGCTAACTCCTGCTACTAGTCATAGTTTCTCCTTTACGTTGCAGATTCAGAATTCTTTGTTGTTATACAAGAGATAGCCTGTAATTCAAGTTAATGAAGTTAAAATCACTCAACATAAATTGATTTTTTCTGTCGGGTTGTCTGGATTTTTTTTTTTAAATTTTGATTTTGCAGATATATTTTGTAATTGTATCGGAAGGATGGTAATGTTCGGCATTTTCGTGTTTGGTGTGTTTAGAGCGGAGATATGGTTCTGAGAACGGGGGATTGAAGGCTAAGCTTTTGCTGCTATTTGATTGTAATAACTCACCTCGTGAAGAGCATCTGCTGTAAATATGATTTTTTATGCTCAGGGGACCCAAATAATAATCACTTGTACTGTTTGCTTCCTGAATTGTAATTGTCATTATTTTTCCTTTTACCGTATCTAAGTATATAACGATGTTTATTAACGGAAAATGGAAAAGCATCTCATGCTTTTGGGAATTTTTCTTCTTGACGGCATTAAAGCAAAAGCAAAATATGTCTCACTAAAGGCTAAAAGTCAGACTGGTGGTTAATGTTGGGTGTGGCATCAAAAGATGCGGATTGGATATGTGGGCTTATTGTATGTATTGAATATTCGGTATTTTTTTCAAAACGTTCAGGATTTATATTATAAAAACCTGTTCTAAGAAATAGTAATGCGTATAAATACGGTTATATGGCTGGACCCTAGTGAGCGACAATTATAGGAATTTCAATTGAATTTATAACGAGAAATATACCCAACCAATTGTAGTTCAAACTCAAAACCCAAAGCCATGCTCTCCCTGTTACTAAAACACGCCTGTTGCTACTCTTTCGGTTCCCAATTCCTTCAATCAAAAACCTTCTCTTCTTCTTCTTCTTCTTCTTCACCTTCTTCGTTGAAATACTCAACATGGTCTGGCCTCCAAAAATGGCGGGACAGTCCGCTCAACGAGAATCGATATTGGGGACCCAAAGGCCCAGAACCTGTGCAACCTTCACCGCTCGTATCTGCTAATAGTGTTATTGCTCATAACCAGATCGACTCTGCTTCCTCTCTAGCAGAGCTTGGTGCTCTTGTTCTCTGCACTGGTGATTCTATCTCAAAATCCAAGCTTTCCCATTTGGCCTTTTCAAAGTGGCGGAATCACAATATGCCAATTGGGGTCTGTGTTCCGCCTTCTCGACCTGCCCGCCCTCCTAAGCCCGAATTGGTTAGTTGGTGGCTATTGTCTTTGAACATTTTGATCAATTTTCAATTTATCTGCTTACCAATGTATTTGAAATTCTCAACTTCAGGTATCTGCAAAGGAAATTCCAGGTCCGAAGAACTCAACTTTACCTCTTAATGCTTATATGCTTCATAATCTAGCTCATGTAGAGCTAAACGCTATTGATTTGGCATGGGATACGGTTGTTAGGTTTTCACCCTTCATTGACATTCTTGGAGAGGGGTTCTTTGCTGACTTTGCTCATGTTGCCGATGATGAGAGCCGCCATTTTGCTTGGTGCTCACAGCGACTTGCGGAGCTTGGTTTCAAGTGAGTGTTGTTACTGATTTATTTATTGTAAGTGGTTCTTGTTAGTGAGATTGATCTTCAAACTTCGAAATTTTCTGTATGATTAGATATGGAGATATGCCTGCTCATAATGTGCTTTGGAATCAATGTGAAAAATCATCTGATAATGTGGCTGCACGTCTGGCAGTGATACCCTTGGTCCAGGTAATCTTTTGCTTTTTGGTGTATGGTATAGAATGCTAATATATTTTACCCTGCCTCTCCCTTAGTTTCATCTCTAAGGTTGACCATTCAAAATAAAAACTCAAGGTTATAACAGTTCGTACTATTGAATGAAGTAAACGATTTTTGACTTTTGGAGTATCTGGTATATGTGCTGTTGAACATGCGCATGTGTATGTGTCACAGATGTTTTCAGAAGGTTTACAGATCAATGCTGTCCTACGTTTTATGTGCAAAATAGTCTTCTGTTCATCAATTTCTTGGCTGATGTGTTGGGCTTATTCTTTGCCTCTCTTAAGCTGTATTTGATATGCCGAGGCTACTCCCTCTCAAATTAGTTGGGTATGCGCTTATTCTTTCCCTCAAATGTGTTGTGCTCATTCCTTCCCTCAAAAAAAAAAAATAAATAAATAAAAAATTCTGGATGTGTTGTGCTTATAGTATCTTATGCTCTTTTGTTCTGTCAAGTAAGAAAATATTATGTATGCAAAATATATTATGAATTTTTATGTATAATCCATGGAGGGCTTCTCAGGCGATCAAGAATGAATACTGATTCACTTTACAAAAAATCTCTCATTCCTTGTAGCTTTGCTTCAGCTTAAATAAATACTACAAGTAAACATTTCAATATTCAGATGACTTGCATCTTGCAAATGGTTCAGTCCATAGTAAAGATAGGCCTCTGAGTAATCTGTATTCTGTTAAAATTTTTAGTAAATGCTTCATAGTAGATATAACTTCTTTTGTTTTGTAAAATAGTTCTGTTATGCTATATAAACAAAACTGAGAGGTTTCTAGACCGGTTTAAGGGAAGCCGGAAACTGAGATATCAATAGTTTTGCTGCTAGCTATAAATCTTTTCAAGTGAAAAGGATAGGAGAAAACGAAGATGTTGTAAGCCATGTCTTGGAGATTCTTTACTGTAACTAAGAACTTAAGTTATGTTGATCCCTAGATCAGCTTATTTGTTGTAGACTTATAGCAAACAGAGGGGCACAAATATTGGTGGAACTCTGCCATTTCTATTCATCTATATGCCTAATATAATTTCCGCTGATTGGTGGGAAGGGAGATTTGTTTGAGGGAAAATATTCCATGTATTTTTTCAAAAAAGGTGATATATCCTTCCAGGTATTGGATGGCAGAAAATTTAGTGGACAATTATAGCTTTATGGTATTATACTTAGTTCAATCTGTTGCCAGATTCTAGATGGGGCTTCTGCTCCCTGAACTTTCGTGATAAGGTTTCCAAGAGGAATGTATGTTTACTATTGAGAGGATTTCCCTTCCTCAAAAGGGCAATCATTGTTCAGAAAAAGGAAGATAAAAATCTTTTCTTTTTGCCGTCTGCAGAATTAGCTCGACAAATTGCCACTTGCTTTGCTTCAATCGTCGTATTTTCCAACTGTGCTTAGTACTTATGGTACCATTGTTGACTTTTGAATATTTGATTGTGTGGTAAATACTCATTGTTTACTTTCATTCTGGATTTAGGAGGCTAGAGGACTTGATGCTGGACCACGTTTAGTGCAAAAGTTGATTGGCTTTGGAGATCATAGGACATCTAACATTGTTGCCAGAATTGCAGATGAGGAAATAGCCCATGTAGCCGTTGGTGTGCACTGGTTTCTCTCAGTCTGCCAGAAAATGGATCGTGTCCCATGCTCCACCTTTAAAGGTTTAGTAGCTCTTATTAGTAATTTAAAATGGTGATGTTAGATTGATACAGCATATACAAAATATTAATCCTGTTATGGTTATTTATGCAGACTTGTTGCAAGAATATGATGTGGAGCTGAAAGGACCCTTCAATTATTCATCTAGAGATGAAGCGGGCATTCCCCGTGATTGGTGAGGAATTTGGATATTTGTGGTCATTTAGTTTTCAAGAATGTAGAGGAATTTGAGCTGAAATGTTATAATTTTGATACTAGATCTACATTCAATTAAGTTGTTTGCTGGGCCAGATAACTAAACATGACTGACTTTCTTTTTTTTTATTGTGTATGAATAAATATAGTTGTTTTTGACAATTTTCTTGCCTAACCTTTTGTCTAGGTATGATTCATCATCTACAAATAAACGGGACAAGAATCAGAAACAGGATGCTAATAACAAGCTTTCAGTGGTACATTATCTGCGACATTACACTTCCTACGCAGCTTATAGAAACTATTTTAAAGGCAAAAGATGTTATAAGCGACTAACTTCTGCTGCAGGTATATGAGAGGCTTGCTTCAATCATCTCCATGGAGAGTGAAAACTTGAGTTTGAATGAAACTGCTAGCTGATGCTTATTGATATAGCCAGTTCCAACTTAACAATTTTTGGTAAGCAGGTTGTCTGAAGTTAGTATTTTGGTTTAGCTGCTTCATTAAAATGCTTGAGCAGCAAGGATACTACTGGTAAAAGTGGGTGCTTCTCTTGATGAATTGAGTCTTTTGACAATTTCGTGACTTGGTAATTTTGGATGCCAGGTGAGAGTGAGAAACTTGTGGTACCTTTTGCCGTTCGAACTTTTGAGGGGTTTACTGCAGCTTCTTCGGAGGGAAGTTAACTCGCTTACTTTAGCGCTAGTTATTTTGTGCTGTAAACCTGTTATACGTAATACTAATTCCTAGCAACGTATATATAATAACCCCCCATGCTTTTGAAACGTTTCTATATAAAGTTCGGTGATTCATTAGGGGACATTAGCAATATTTGAGTATCAATTTTGAGCGTCACTTTTGCAGTAAACCAGGTAAGAATGAATTATCAGTGTATGTGATTCCTTTTATCTCCACATGACGACTTATGGATCCAGCCTTAGATAAAGCAAATCTTTTGTCCGCACAAATGATCAGGCCGCCATTATTCGTTTGCTTGGTATTAAAAGAAAGATTAAAGGAGATGAGAAGCTGTTGCTTTCTACGGTGAATCTTTACAAAACCTTAAAAGAATGGTCAATGATCATGTGGGCAGCGACATATATGTTCAACATTCTATGTTAAATACTTCAGTAATGCTACTACCTCGTTACATAATGCGCTATGTATTTATTTTGCTTTTTTCTTTTCAGAAGTATATATGCAAATAATTGGAGCATCTCCTTGCCTGTGCAATTTAAAGAGTTTAGCATTATTACATTTAATTTTGAAAATAAATGACTTACTATTGGAAACCACAACTTACGAGAATTGTTTTGAAAAACGAGAGAATGATAAATTTCCCTTAATGATTTTTTAAAATGACGAATTTTTTTTATTAGAATGTTTGTAATAAAAGTTTCTTATGTTTTTTTTAAATATCATTAACTCCCATGTTACAATGTTTAAGATAAATATCCTGTATATTTTAGGGAAGAAGTAGAAATTCTCTTCAATAAAAATAAAATTATATATTTTTATTATATAATTTTTTTTATTTTTATCATATAAATTCTAAAAATAAAATAATTAAATTTTTTAAAAAATATTTTAAATTTAATTTATAATATTTTATACTAAAAATATAAATAAATTAATTTTTAAAAATTAAATTTAAAATATTTTTATTTTATATTCATAATAATTTATGAATCAATTTTTATTTTATAATTTAAATTTACCAAAATTTTATTTTCTTATTTTTAAAATTAATCAAAAGTAATCTAAATCTTTTATTTAAATTATTCAATGATTATAATATTTATACCATATAATTTTATATTCATAAGTACTTTCAAAAAAATTTATTAAATATAAATATAAAATTATAAATTATTTTTTTATTTTATAATATTTTATACTAAAATAATTTATAATTTTATTTTTAAAAATTAAATATAAAATAGTTTTATTTTATATTCATGAAAATTTATGAATTTACTTTTATTTTATACTTTAAATTTATAAAATAAAAATAAATTCATAAATTGTTATAAAATTTTTGTTTTATTTTTATTTTTAATAGTTAAATAAAAATAATTAATATGTTTTATTCAAATTATTGAATGACTATAATACTTTATATTATAAAAAAATTAATTTATAATTTTATATTCATAAGTATTTTTTAAAAAGCTTATTAAATATCAATATAAAATTATAAAATAATTTTTATTTTATAATAATTTATAATAATATAATTTATAATTTAATTTTTAAAAATAAGCTTAAAATATTTAATTTTATATTAATAAACATTAATGAATTTATTTTTATTCTATAATTTAAATTTATAAAAAAATATTTTATTTTTATTTTTAAAAATAAAGAAAAATAATTTAAATATTTTTATTTAAATTATTGAACGACTATAATACTTTATACTTAAAATAATTTAATTTATAATTTTATATTTATAAGTACTTTTAAAGAAATTTATTAAATATAAATATGAAATTATAAATTTTTATAAATTTAAATTATAAAATAAAAATAAATTCATAAGTTCTTATGAATATAAATTAAAATTATTTTAAATTTAATTTTTAAAAATTAAATTATAAAATTTTAACATAAATATTATAAAATAAAATAATTAATTTATAATTTTATATATATATTTAATAAATTTTTTAAAAAATATTTATAAATATAAATTAAATTTTTTATAATATGTATTATAGTTTTTCAATAATTTAAATATAAATATTTAAATTATTTTTATTTTGTTTTTAAAATAAAAATAGAATAAAACTTTTATAAAATTTTATGAATTTATTATTATTTAATAAATTTAAATTATAAAATAAATTTATAAATTATTATAAATATAAAATAAAAATATTTTAAATTTAATTTTTAAAAGTTAATTATAAATTTTTTTAGTATAAAGTATTAGAAATTAAAGTATTAAATTATAAATTAGATTTAAAACATTTTTTTAAAAATTTAATTATTTTAATTTATTCATTTATATGATAAAAATTAAGAATTTATATATAAAAATAAAAAATTATGTGATAAAATTATTTATTTTTATTTTTAATAAAGAGAATTTTTATTATTTTTTAAAATTTTAAGAATTTTTGTTATAAATATTTTAATAAAAAAATAATAAAAAAAAATTTATTATAAATTTTTTAAAAGAAAGTATTTGTGATTTCAAAAAATTCTCCCTTTAAAAAATGCAAGGAATAATAACAAAGGTAGATGTGTCGTTGTGGATAAGAAGGCAAAGCAACAGAACAAATGAAATAATAAATATTTCCTTTTTGTTGGAAGCTTTGGGTGGAAATTGTTTTTTGGTTCCACGTTTTAGCATCGCATGATCCCACGTTTTAGCATAGCATCGGCCTAGTTTGTTGCTTAGTACAGAAGAAAAAAGAATGCTTTTCTCGATCGTTTTCCCTGTTTTATTATTGCATACTTCACCCCACTTCGTAATCGATACACAGGACACTGAAAAGAATAGCAGAACAAAAGCAAACGCATTAAATATCTTAACTACAACTTCCTATTTTTCTAGAATCACATTCCTTCCACGCTGGAAAAACCATATCAGAATCATGTGCTCTGGAGACGGTGAATGCCGGCCATTGGGCTTTCTATTGGGTCTTCCCTTCGCTTTCGTTTCTCTACTCCTCTCCATCGTTGGCGTCGTCGTTTGGATCGTCGGGTCAGTTAACATTGGCTCTCACTAATGATCATACTTCTATTTTGTCATTTTAACCTTCTGGGTTTCTCGGATTTATTTTCTGGGAGTATATAACATGAACTTTACTTTCTTTACAATTTTGATGCATTTAATTCTTCTGGCTGGGTATCTAAAATTTGTCTGAAAAACTTACGACTGTGATATTTTCTGAACATCTATTACTTCTTTGTATCAAAGATTCTCTCCTTACAATTGATTGTAATTTAATATTTTGGCTATGTAATATTTCTAGCTTTGCTGCTGTCGTATGTCCTAAAACTGTGTGCGACAGCTTCTGGACTCTATTTTGTTCATTCTTTTTCAATTTTTTTCAATATATTTTATGGAAGATCCATTTTTTACAATTTAAATGCATTCTATTCTTCTGAGTACCCAGTGCCTTAAATTTCTATACTCGTGGAATTTGTCACCAAAATTCTGCTGGGACTTGGATATATCTTTATTTTCTTGCGCGTTTGTCATTTTTTGGCATAAAGATTAGCAAAGTATCCTTGCACTTCCTTCGATTTTCTGCAAGTTTTGGTCGGAATCTTTTTGATGCTTTTCATGTGAATATTGGTTATTGTGCAGGCTGCTGTTGACTTGCATTTGCCCTTGTTGTTTGTGCTTGACCGTAATAGTGGAATTGGCTCTGGAGTTGATAAAAGCCCCAATTCATGTCATGGAATGGTTCACTTCACAGATCCCTTGTTAATTTGATTTCCAGTCCTTGTTTTTCTGTGTTTTGGTTTCCATTGGTTCTTGGTTGCTTGTAAATCGTAGACCTTAGATGTTTTATGTACTTTTTGGAAGATCATTGAGTAGTTGGTAAATTGAGCTAATAATAATCGAGTAAAATAACACGCTTTAGATAAGTCCTCGGTTTGATTTTTTGTTTACTGTGAATTGCTCAATCATGTTAATCGTATCCCAGAGCAGTCTGATTGATTTTGTTTTATTTGACAAAAGTACTGAACCTGATACTGTGAAAGTGTGAATTGTTGACTAATGCATCAAATTGTGGACTTTATGGTGAATGGTTTAGATTGGCTTTCTTTCATATAAATATGCTTCTGGTTTAGATTGGCTTTCTTTCATATAATATTCTCCGAACTTAACAATCTCCAATTTCCGGTGGAACCTTATAGACGATGCAGTACTTGTAACTGCCTGTTAATTTTCTTACCACATCCAATTGCATGGATCCTATATTCTTAGGGCATATTTAAGTCAATGGTTGCTCTATGAGATAAATCACTAACTACTCAAATATAACTATACAAGTGGGTGACGTAGGTGGTAAAAGTAGATATCTATTAAACGCTCCTATTATTGTACTTTCAGAATGAAACAACAATGCGACGGTTACTAACATAATCTTAACCACGTATCATCGTTACATAGGTTACTTAATTTTGCGTAAGAATATGCAGCCTTCCAATTTGTAGAGTTGTGTGCAACGGAAGTACTTACCTATTAAATATTAGATTACTGACTTGTTGATGATGAAAACAAATGGATTGAAGTAATTTAAATTAGAGAGGTCTAAATGCTCTTAATTTCACGTAGTATGCAGCTTTGGTTGCAGTCCTTGTTCTTTCTCATGATCTTCCGACTTCCAAGAGTCATAATCTTTTTGAAATCCCTTGTTCATAATACACTACCAAGAACCAGGCACCAAATCTAGTCCTTCAGAGTATCCGACTTCTTGTTCACCAATACAAATACTCGTCCTGCTACTCCATGGGGATAGACTTCAAAGAAATGCCAACCAGTGATGTCTCCAGGAAATTTCAATTATTCTGATTTCTGGGTATTGATCTCAATCTCTTCTCCAACGTCAGAGTATCCTATCAACGGGAAATTGGGTATGAGATCAGGGGTATTACGTACATGTAGAATGTGAAGATCTTCGATAGAATATAATGGCTCCTGGAAGCTGCCGCCACCTACATGCGGACTGGCAAAGCAGAAGGCAGTAACAGCACAGGGCTTGGTATTTTTTTCGTTCATCATGTTGAGCCCATTAATTATGCTTATTTCCTCGTCTTTAAATTGTTCCACAAGTCGCTTCACCTCGGAAAGAACCGTGTATCAGAATATAAATTCAGTGTGGTATGCAATGAGTATTTTAGAAGCTGTGAACTTTGGCACCATCATTCTGAATTATTTTAGAAGCTGAAACTCAAGGAAAATCAAAATCTTTAATCCATTCATAAGCCTGGATGTCGACTATCACCTGCATATTTTGAATCCCTTCGGGCATTGAACGTGTCATAGGCTGCCTGAGCTATTAGGCCATAGTGAATGCTGTAGCGGCGGAGATCATTATCGAAAGGATCCTACAAGTTTTTCCAATTATCCTGCAGGCCGCTAAGAAGCCTCCATCTATTGGCTATAGATCTCATTATTTGCTC
>JAWDEX010000015.1:3749514-3759556 GCA_035221805.1 Trichilia hirta | reverse complement strand
AGGCATATTCGT
The DNA here is from genome assembly GCA_035221805.1 of Trichilia hirta. Lineage (NCBI taxonomy): Eukaryota > Viridiplantae > Streptophyta > Magnoliopsida > Sapindales > Meliaceae > Trichilia > Trichilia hirta. Next base: position 3,759,544 of record JAWDEX010000015.1, on the reverse strand, counting down.
CAACTAGCATAAGTACGTTCTTGATTTGTTCAAGGAAATAGGAATAACTGGTTGAAAGGCAACAGAAACTCCAATCGAGCCAAATTTGAAGTTGGAAGCAGCTGTTGTTAATGAAGTAATAGATTGAGAATAATATCAAAGATTAGTTGGGAGACTAATCTATTTAGCTCATACACAACCTGACATTGCTTTTGCAGTAAGTGTTGTTAGTCAATTAATGCATTTGCTTGGGTCTCTGCACTTTGAAGTTGTATTTAAGATCTTGAGATATCTCAACAGACTCCGGAGAAAGGATTTCTATTCAGAAGCAAAGGTCATCTTCAGATTGAAGCTTGCACTGACGTAGATTGGTCAGGCAGTATAAATGACAGAAGATCCTCCTTGGGTTATTGTATTTTTGTTGGAGGAAATTTGGTTACTTAGAGAAGCAAAAAAATAGAGTGTGGTGGCAAAAAGTAGTGTTGAAGCTGAATTTCATTCAATTGCACATAGATTCTGCGAAGTTCTTTGGATCAAAAGATTTTTGGACGAGTTCAAAGATTCCTATTCCAAAACCCATCTAGATCTATTGTGACAACAAAGGCAGTGATTTCAATTTCAATTGCTCACAATCCAGTTCTACAAGACAGAACAGAATGCGTAGTACATAAACACTTCATTAAAGAGAAATTGAATAGTGGCGTGATATGCATGCTTTACATACCAACTAATAGTCAAGTTCTGGACATCGTCACTAAGGGACTTCTGAAGGCACAGTTCAAAGAATTTGTTAACAATCTCGCCATGAGTGTTATCTTCATGCTAGCTTGAGGGAAAGTGTTGAAAGATTCGTGTGATTTCTGTAATTATGTACTATATTTGGATAGCTATTGTATATATGAGCTACTAGAGAGATATTAGGAATTCAGTTTTATTTTCCCATTAGTTAGGAAGATTAGTTTCCTTTTCTGTACCCTAGACAAGATCTTTAAATCCCTCTACACCGCAGCATAGCAATTCATTCAATCATTTCATGGTTTCATTCTCTGGCCCTTTTGGCTTTTGTACCTATACCTCCATTCATTAGTACTATGACAACTTCAACCTATCCCAAATGAAGAAAGAAAAGGAAAATATAAATAATATATCCGTGCTCATTTTTATTGTCATACATGCATAGTTTATGTACCAATGCTTCTATACAAGCCTTAAATTTAAACATCTGCAAAATGTTGCAAATAATAGGGAAAGATTGAATTACTGCTGCAGTATAGGTGCTAGGGGATATTGACAACAAATATTATAGTTAAACGTTTTTGGTGGAGAAAAAGAATGTCTCAGACATGGTAGGAAATAGAAGAAAGAGAAATTTAGATTAGATAAAGTGAATATTTTCAATCTTTTCGTTTGAAATTGCCTGCTATTGCTATTGGGTATCTGTCATATGTTAATATTAATACTAGTCAAAGAACCCTAAATGTTATAATTAAGGTGCCTTATCAATGTCAATACTAAAATTTTCTCCTGTTTTGTCTATTTTAAGGATTTAGTAAATAAAATCTTGTGGACTGATATTTTGTCATCTCCCAGACTCTTACGCACATTTGTTTGATAACAGACTTTTCTCCTGGTGGAGAGTTATTTGCCTGCTTGACAAGCAACCTATGAAGATATTTAAAGAGCACTCAGCCAGGTAGTGTCAAACCACCACTGGCCTTACAATCACAATTAAATATATTGAATGTTGCTTTGAAAGACCTGAAACTCTGTTACGATGTACTGTCAATCTAACTTAAAGCATGTTATGATGATATCTTGATTTCAGATGACTGACCAGGAAAAAATTTTTATATCTTGCATTTACTTGTAAGGTGGAGTTTGATATTAGTTGTTTAGTTTTGGCTTTCTTTTCTTTTTTATTTTCTATTAATCTTTATTTTTTTTCCCTCTTGGGTGAACTTATCATTCAAAAATTTTTATGACGATATAAAATATCTTCATTCAAATCAAGTACATATTTGGTTTCACATGATTTAGTTGGTGTTTTTCCAACTATAAATAGAAGAAAACATAACATGAAGCGAAGGAACTGAACAAATAACTTGTAAAGTCGAAAGGAAGCAAAATACCTAAACAGTGGAGATATTCCAAGCCAACGACCACCTCTGCTGCATGTTTATAGGGACCTGAAGCCTGAAAATATTTTGGTCCAGAAAGATGGGCATGTCGTATTGATTGACTTCAATTTATCGTTTATGACCTTCTGCAAACCCTAGGTACATTACCATGTACCCGTTAATGGGTTGTACTTTTATTATTTATGCATGGTTTTGTGGTAATCAACTTATATCCCATGAGTATGATTAACTGCTCTTTGTTTGATAATTTGTGAATAAAAGAAGTGCTTCTTGGGGCTTGGGAATTTAGGAGGACAATTTGGTTATTTTTTTCTGGTAGGCAGTCTTTTGCTCTATTCTTGTCAAAGAAGGTTCTGCACGAAAAAGGTGAAATTTCATATAGGCAGGCTTTCAGATAGAAGGAAGAATATTTCCTCTGGGTCATTTTGATTAAAGTTTTATAGTCTTGTCGTTAATTTTATTCTTTTAATCATTTACAGCAAAGGTTCATGATTACAATTAGTTTCCTTGCAATCTCTTTTTAACCACACAGTACGCATCTCATGCCATGTCAACATCAAGAATCTGATAGGATCATATCTTACCAGAATTGTCGATCTACTCGATACTTTGAGTGGGAACTGACAACTGCATTTACATGCTAACAATTTTATTATGTCATGGTCATGCAGGTTATTAAGCATGCAGGGCCAAATAGGAGACGATCTAGGAGTCAACCACCACCAACATTTTTGGCAGAACCAGTTACACAATCAAATTCTTTTGTTGGCACTGAAGAATACATTGCTCCTGTAAGAAAATTTTTATTCAGGCCCAGTTTTTCATGATGTTATGTCAATATTTTTCAGATCTTTAACATGCACTTTTTAGGGAAATCACTGTAGTCCTGCTGGCTCCTCAAAAGTTAAAGTTAGATTACCCTTGATAATTACATCCCCATTCTTCTTTGTTTTCGAGTTTCTCTGTTATCATATACTGAAAAGTCATGGATAACTAAACCGTCCTGTACTATGACTACCAATCAGAAGGCAACAGCAAGAGAAATATGCTCACTGTAGTAAAACATTGATTTGCAAGGCAACATAGATTTTCTTAAGAATTTCTAACTCTCAGAAGATACCAAAAGCTAATTATGTTAAATAAATATGGAAATTAAGGCAAAACTGATGTTCAGACTCAAGCAGATCTATTGGAAGCTTAAAATCAAGGAAAAGGAATGTGGACATGATTGGAAAGATATCAGCTTTTACTTTGATTTGCTTCCAAACAATTGAAGAAGCACGTCTGAATTATTTTCTTATTCCATTTGTACTTTTCTGTGTAATTTTGAAAATTTTATCGTTAAAGCTTGTATGCAGACTCACGTTTGCACAACCAATCTATAGTTTAATTGCACCTGAAATGCAGCATCAGTGTCTTAATTACTAAAGTTTGAACTCCTCATTATTTGGAAATGGACACATATGTATGTCAGAATATGGCACCTTAATACATTAGCTTATTAAATTAACTGCTCAAAGAGATGCAAATTAGTTTGTCTTTCATTTGAGTAGGAAATTATTGCATAATTATAATTATTAACATTATCTTCTTCTTCCTTCTTCTTCTTCTTCTTCTTCTTCTTCTTTTCATTACATAACTGCAGTCATGTAAATCATAACATTAGTCATACGCTTTCATTGGTATACTTCAATTTTGAGTTCTTATGAGTTGCTTGATTTCAGGAAATTATTACTGGTTCAGGCCACAGCAGTGCTATTGATTGGTGGGCTCTTGGTAAGCACTTGTTGAGCATCTGATGTGAGATCATGAACATTATGTGTTTTCTGTTCCCTTTTGCTTTTACTTTCAAAATGAATTCTTGGTTTAGCTGGTTATAGATTCAACCTAATGAAAACAATAATTGCATAGCTGGCATCAGATAAATGTTCTTTCTTTCTTGATGATCTAATTGTTATAACCGTTAGGCTTTTTTCCCCATACGTTAAGTGTAAACTCATATGATAAGTGATCTTTCAGCTTGTTAGTTGATGATAAAAGTCGTAATTGTAACTGTATTATATAAGAATTAGCCCTACAGGAAATTTATACTCATGCTGCGTTGGTATGCATACTGCTAACTCAAAGTAATGCATTTATAATAAACAGCCATTTTCCTTCTGCAAAAATTTTTCAAGAATGCCACCATAATTGAAAACATAAGATACTTTTTTCTTTTCCAGAGACGAGATTCTTTCTCTCCTTCTTTAGTTGTTAGGTTTATTTTGAGGATATATGCATCTATAATTTAATTTGCTTCGCAAGGACATTAACCACGCTCGGCTAGCCTATTCTATTGTGCTTAGAGATCATTTTATGTTTGGAATTCAGGTATATTGTTGTATGAGATGCTGTACGGCCGTACACCTTTCAGGGGCAAAAATAGACAGAAAACATTCGGTAACATCTTGCACAAGGATCTCACTTTTCCGAGTAGCATTCCTGTAAAGTCTACTCTTTTCATTTCACTTTATAGTGTTTCTTCCAACAAAAATCGTCAAAAATGTTTTAGAAGGCATAATTTTGTTGATGTTGCAGGTAAGTCTTGTAGCCAGACAGCTAATCAATGCGTTGTTGAGCAGAGATCCTAAGTGCCGTTTAGGATCAACCAGTGGTTCCAATGAAATTAAGCAGCATCCTTTTTTCCGTGGAATTAATTGGCAGCTGATTCGCTGCATGGTAGTCCTATGAAAATGATCTACCATTTGGCTGTGCACACAGCACACATACAGTTGCATGTATTGAATGTCTCTTTTAAATCTGCAGAGCCCCCCACCTCTGGAGGCAACCCTTAAGTTAATCGGAAAAGATCCAAAGGCCAAGGATGTCAACTGGGAAGATGATGGAGTGCTCGCTAATACTACTGATATGGGGGTTTTCTGAAGGTTCACATCACTTCGATACATCCATTGATTATTTTTATTTATGATTTTGGACGGATAGGATTTGTTTCTATTTGACTCTTTTTTATTTGAGCAGGCTGAGGTGTAATCTAAATGCTATGTAAATGTCAAGTTTCTCTGAATAAAAGGCTACGCTTGGCTGAGCTTGAGATAAGAAGCAAGATGTTAGAGACGAAGAACTAAAGCAAAGCTAAGCATGTCGGTGCTTGTTTGATGGGATTGGGTGGAGATCCGGAGGATTTGACAGACATTATCATCTGTATGTATGTATGTATATATGTATGTACGTACTCATGTAGGTATTCAACACAGAAAACAACACTTCCATTTTCTCACTATTCTATGTTGTAGACGTGGCCATATATATAGACATAGATAATCCAGGTTTTATCTAACCCACGGAGTAAATTCTCTAAATAAAGCAAGAGTTAGCTAATGTCTAATTTGGCCGTCCCACTTTCATGACACTTTTGTTAAACATTGTAATCGTGTTTCAATTAATTGCTTCTCTCCCTCTTTCTATTTCTGTTTCATTCTTTCACATCTCATGAAAAGAGTAGTCATTTCACTTCACAGATCCAAAAGAATATATTCCTAGCATGTTGGAAATTTCTTGCCGGTATCTATCTGTAACGGATGACATTTTAAAAATAAAATGTGCCCATGCAACTCGTTGTAATCCAAATTACAGCCAAAAACCTTTGTGGAATGGTTGTCTTGCAGCGTCTTTGCAGGAAAAAGGCTTCAATCAGCAAAGCTGATGCATCAGCCGAATACATGACATGATTATAAGCAAATTAGACAAGTAATCAAGCGTCCATTCTAGAAAGTACATGCATCAGCCAAATACATGACATGATTATAAGCAAATTAGACAAATAATCAAGCGTCCATTCTAGAAAGTACACCCTCGACATCCTATTCAACTCTTGACAAGGAAATGCAAAAGTAAATTTGATACACGTAGCACTTCAAATTCAACTGACACATTACACGACCATACTTGGCACATTCTATTTTGTGGCCTGCGCAATTATGTTACTTATTGAACTAGCCTGCTCTTTTGCAGTCTCCACCAATGAATCCTACAGCTCAAAATATAAAGCAATCAAAAATTTGGAAAAACTGACGGCCAAAGGCATTGAGAACAAGAAAAAGGCAAATACCTTGGCAGCTTAGCCATACGGCTGTTTTCTTGCTTGACTCTTGAAGTTCACCAGCAATTAAGATCTCATCCAATATATAATAGGCCTGGAATATAAGCAGCAATCAGTGATTAACAAGGAAGCAGACTTTCAGATGCATGCAGCATATCATATCCACGCTAAAGAGCAAGGGGCATAAATACTTAGACAACCTTGTCCAACCACTAATTGCCATCACTGTTCACAATATACTGGAGCATTTTATGAAAGAAAAATTCTGACTACTAGATAAGCCTATCACATGTACCTTGTGAAAGTTGAAGATCAGGTCCAACTCACAAACCTGGAAGGAAGAAAAAATTACACGGTAATCAGTTTTTAACCCAATCAAATATATAATAAGGATGGTAAAGCACTTGGTGTTACTAAGATAACTAGCAGTTCACTGACACTGCCAAAGTATCTGTCAAGGATCTCAACAAAATGATGAATTATTTCAAGGATCTCTAATTCATTGCCATCCTGATCAATGCACATGCAGATGAATAGACTAGCATATCTTCATAACAAGTTCATCAGAAAAAACTCAGTCAGTTCTCTCTTTAACAACGAAATATATTCATTGCAGAAGTCTATCTACAGCATGGTAAACAAATGGTTACATTTGAGCATTACCTTTTATAAACAACCTTGTGTCCTCTCCATTCCACAAAATTACAGAGCTTTGGCCCGTGTGTAAGAATCACACCACTTAGCTCACGGATGACCTTCTCAAAAATGCCTCAATTTAAGAACACATCAGATTCGAAAAATTTTAGAGAATCATAACACAAAGATCAAAGGTCTTTGACATAAATATTTAGTAAAATCTTAAAAGATAAAAGAGCTAAGATCTTAATGAAAGATATTTGTGCGCTAAACCTTAGTTCTTTCCTTCTGTGTATAAGGAGAATACCATTTTGTCAACCTTACTTTTCCTTGTCGACTAATAAGAAGAACAAAGTGAATCTGTAATGCATACACAACCACCAAAATTATACAGCAGAAGGCAAACAAAAACCTTGAGATTATCTACATTTTAGAGTTGGTAACATAACATTAATGAGATAAAAGAAAGAAACATTAGATTGCATACCAAAAATATTTTTTAAAAAAATTATAAATAAAATTTACTTCTCTTCTTTGTTAACTTCAATTGGGGGTCTTAAATTAATTTTGTTTATTCAGGCTCCACTCAATCTTTTCGCAAATTTTGGGGAGGGTATATTTTTTGTGGCACAGATCTTTTTGTATAGTCAAGGGGTAGCTATTATAGGACAATTGCTGTTGCCTTGCGGAACTTTAATTCTATCTTCTTCCCTTCCATTCTAAAAACATTCTTCCGTGTCCTTGAAAAACAAAAATTACTTGACCTTTTATAGCTATTAAAGCTGCCATTAACAAGTTATCTATTTGGATATGCAGCAAGAACGACTACAGCAAAAATATCCAAGAACACTAACAAGATCATATTTCAAATCCACCTAATCTATCTGTTTTACACTAAGATCACTATTGACAATGAATCTTTTGAAAAGACACAGGAGAGCAACCAGACTCAAGACACCTCAATCTTAGAAACTTGGGTTGAATACTTTGAAGCATTCCAACTTTAACACTTTCCATTGAAATTCTTTGCAATAGCCATGTCAGGAAAAAATAACATAAATCAAGGTTCATCTTCCTAGATGAGCCCAAAAATAATTTTGTACCCAAAATAACTTTCATACCACGAACAAGGAAAACATAAATCAATGCCGACGATCAATAAGCTTGTTCCAAGCTAAATTGCTCCTTTCTGATCTATAGAGTTTCCACCCTCAATATAGCACTCTCAAACGCAACCCTGATTCACCAATACATTCAACCAGATAGTTCCATCAATTACTATCTAAAATAACAACATGAAATTTCCTAAGATATAATTTACCGCGTTAAGCTTCACTGAGTGTCCAACTCGAATAATTGAGCTTCCCAGTTAGGAATATTAATTGTAGAAAGCAGCTAAAACATACACATTATAGAAACCAAGTAGCAACACCGCATACTAGTCAAAAGGAAACCAGACGTATACTTACAACGATCATCTGATAGCAAACTTATATTCAACCTCCAAGATCCTAATACATTATTCATCTAAAATGCGATTTTGAATGAAATTTGAAGCTGATACAAAACAGAAGGAGGAAAATGCATATAATAAATATGTTTTCACTGCATATACGAGCCAGATCTAATAGCAACAAAGCAGAAATGCAATATAACCTAAACTGAAAATATAACGGTGCAGCCAATCTAATGTAATTATTAATTAAATAAAAAATTCAAAGAAGTTGTCTTGAAAGAAAGAAGTACATCTACAGAAGCAGAACAGAAAAAGAAATTGATGAAGAAATTCATAAAAAATATAAACTGAAACAGCGAAAAGAACTGCGAATCAGAAGATCAAAGATGAATCTCGGTTACCATGGTTTTGTGTTTGACGGTGAAATCCTCGTAATCAATACGACATACAATTCTTCCATGCTCCGATATCTTAAATATTAGCAAAAACGAAACGAAAGGTTAAAGAAATTTGCTTTTATAGATGCAAGACAGTACGATGATTGAGGACAATGAGGATTTTCTCTCAAGGAGCAATGCTAAATCCACCTAATCATTTCTGTAGTTACACACCTGACAGACATTGTGGGTTTACGTCTGGTCCATCTGAGCCCAACATGAAGCCAGAAAGATGCCCAACCCAACTGGTATTGATGAATGGTCCCAAATAACCGACTTTAAAATATCTTCGAACACGCACTTTCATGAAGGGGGGGTCAAACTCCCTTTTAATGCTATATTTCCCGAGAGAGCAATTACGCTTGACCTCTTTTTAAATATGCCCACTTCAGTGCATATATATTTTTAAGAGTAGCAATATTGACTTTTTGATTTTGATCGTGTTCTTAATGGTCTCTAAGGTTCACAAGAATCATGTAATCGTCCATGATTCAGAGCTTGTAATTGTTTATGATTTTGGGCGTAGTTGCTCGTGAGACTTTTGAATTTTGGACTAATTATTTGAATTGAAATTGAGATTTATAATCATAAACCAGTTTGGATTACTATTTACTCGATTCAGATTGATTATTTATCAAAAATAATGAATTAGATCGATTTTAGTTATTTGGAACTGGTGACCTGACTCGTTAGGTGGCACAAATCAGTTGAATTGATTCGACCCACTAAGTCAGCCAACAAAAATAAAAAAAAAAAAATTCTTACTGTAGCAAATCAACTATTTGCAACGGTGAAAAAAAAAAATAGCTGTTACAATTTTTTCCCCCTCCCTTATTTCTCATTCATTCCCTCTCCCTCCTTCTCTTCGTTATAAATACTCTCCTCCTCTTTTATAATTTTTTAATTTTAATTTTATGAATAAATTATTATTTCACTTTTATTTCTCAAATTCTCAGTACTCAATAACTTTTAATAAACTGCAATTAGTTTAAAATATTTAATTATTTGCGATTTGAAGTTGAAGTTAATATATATATATTATATTAATATACATTATTTAATTTAGTTATTATTATATTGTTATTTATTTATTTTATTTTAATTAAAATTGTTTATATTATATTTTTTTATTATTAAATTTAATTATTTTTGTGTTAGAATTTAGAAAGTTAGAATTAATTTAAAAATTTTTAGTTAAAATCAATTATTGTTGTTATTTATTTATTTTATTTTAATTAAAATTATTTATATTATATTTTTTTATTATTAAATTTAATTATTTTTG
>JAWDEX010000015.1:3720400-3730575 GCA_035221805.1 Trichilia hirta | reverse complement strand
GCTACTCTAGGAGCAAGACCCCCTGAAGGTGCTTCTACTATAACCAAGTTCCCTCATATACTCTCCCACAGTTTGGAAGAGAAACTCTGTCCACTTTTGCCTTTCTTTCAGGCTCTTGGAGTCCCTGAAAAACAAATTGGCAGGATGGTATCGCTCAACCCAAGGCTCATCAGCTACAGCATTGAATCTAAGCTTACAAAAACTGTGGACTTTCTTGCTAGTATTGGGCTCGCCATAGAAGGGATGATTGGTAAAGTCCTATTGAAACATCCATTTATAATGGGTTATAGTGTTGAAAATAGGCTACACCCTACTTCAGAGTTCTTGAAGTCAGTGGGACTAAAGGAGTTAGATCTTTGAATGGTAGCACTAAAATTCCCTGAGGTTTTGTCCAGAGATGTCAACAAGATTTTGTGGCCCAATTTTATCTAAAAGGATGTGGGTTTGAAGATGGAAATATCGCAGCTTTGGTCATTGCATGTCCTCCCTATCCTGATCAAGAGCATAAAAAATTCTTTAGAACCTAGGATTAAATTTTTGGTAGAGGTAATGAGGCGTCAAGTTAATGAAGTTGCTGATTATCCTGACTTTTTCCGGCACGGTTTAAAGAAGAAACTGAAGCTGCAACACAAGCTTTTGAAACAAAGGAATATAGATTGTAGCTTGAGTGAAATGCTGGATTGTAATGCAAGGAAGTTCCAAATAAAGTTTGGAGTATTTGCTTCAGGTATTAGAGTCAGATTCTTCTCCTCTTAGTGTTTCAGTTTTAGCAAACTCTAGCTCAATTCAATCTTATATTTTAGATAATCTTTACTTTATCTATTATTGAATTCAACTTGTATATGATTCCTGGGTTAATGAGAGATTAAGCTTTGTGCCTGTGCATCTATAGATTAATTGGTTGTGGATTTTCTTTACTTTCAAAAAAATAGAGACAACTTTCTGCTTGTCTGGAGACATGGTATTTTTAAGTTTGTGCTGGTGGATTCAAGAGCAAATGCTACCTGTAGATGCAACATTTGTTCACGGGGTTGTTCGATTAATTTTAGAGATTTTTTGAACTTCTTGAGACTGACTTGGTACTATTGACTGATTCATTTAAAAATTTATTCTCTGCAATAAATTTCAGGGTTGGCATTATTCCTTTTCTCTCTCTTTTTTTAACGATCCCTCATTTTTGCTTTCAACAATCTATGAATGCATTCAATTTTCTGGCTTCCCACAGCGCTACCAAACTGAAATCTGGCATTTTGTCTAGAGCCAGAACTTCTTTGAGATTACTAGGTGTTGCTGTTAATAACCAGACGATGATAATTCCAATGCTGTATTTACAACCTTGTTTGCTTGCATAGTTGTTTCTGTATTTCATATTTCGTGCATGGAGTATTTTGATGACAAGTTTACCACCGTTTAGTTTCTGCTTTTAAGTATTTTCTTCTTTCTTGTCCAGAGTAGTGTCTGGCTCAGCTTTTAGTTATTGAGCTTCCTTTCCGGCAACATACCTATATTACCAAAGTATATTGGCTGATACCAAAGTATTCATACCTATATTACACATTCACCATTTGTACAAGTGAAAATTGCTACTGCTCACATGAATTCTTCACATTTACGTGCTCGATTATATGTTGAGTCAGTGTCTATGGATTATATGATGTATAATAGGCTACTCTGTGGCTATTCTGACGTGTTATTATACTGAAGTGGCTTACCGGCAACAAAGTTTTATAGTACGCTGGTGGGGCTCAAGGGATTAACAGGGAATAAGATTGAACATATGTGATGGTACAACGAAACATGAGGTTGCTAAAAATATGAAAATAAATGGGCGTGTACAACTAATACAAGAACTGCCCTTTACAAATATGAAGATAGGATGGCAGCTGCAGTCTGCACAGTTTCATAGCCTGTAATGTGATATCTCCACAACTCGAGATGCTTGAAGATTCATTCAAACAGGGAGATGATCCGAAGCAGTCTTTGACTTGGATGCACAACCTGTCAGACTAGAACCCTGAGAAGACATTCTCACGCTAGAAAATATACTGTCAAGCATGCTGCCTGGAGGGCCCGTTGAAGGCCATGAGAACCCAGGCTTGAACGGAGGTACGTGAGGGACTGGTGAAGTTCCACATATGATCTGTAATATGTCCTCCGTTTTGGGTCTATCACTGGCCATGGGATGCGAACATGCTAATCCCAGAAGTAAAAGCCTTTTTGCTTCATCAACAACAATATCATCGTTAAGGCGTTGGTCTACAGCATCTTCAATGTGGCCATCGCCATGCAACATCCAGACCCAATCAACCAGGGTATAAGAATGCTGTTCGTGAGGGATCATAATTCCAGGACTTCTGCCAGAAATGACCTCCAGAACTACTGCCCCAAAGCCAAACACGTCAGATTCTGGGGTAGCCTTTCCTGTGTGGAAGCATTCTGGAGCTACGTAACCTCTGGTTCCAGCAACTCCCGCTAATCCTAGCTCAGTGTAGGAGTTTTTCTCATTCTCAATGGCTCGAGCAAGGCCAAAATCACCCAGTCGAGCATTAAAGTCTTTATCGAGCAAGATGTTGCTTGCCTTAAGATCACGGTGCACCACCTTTTGATCATATTCGTTCTGCAGGTAGTACAATGCTGAAGCAACCCCTGTTAATATTTTGTATCTGTGATGCCAAGTCAGAGTTATCTGCTCGGATTCCCCGTATAAATATTTCTCCAAGCTTCCATTTGGCATGAAATCATACGCTAACAGAAGCTTCCCATTCTCATGACACCATCCTGAAGAGAGACTATATCAGAGAAATGACGAGCATGAAAATAGCAAAATGAGGTTTAGCTGTAGTTATGTTTGAAAGGCTCGTATATAAAGCTTTCAGGAGATGTATATAAATTCCACGAGTTGACTTGCACAGCCGATTACATGCGTCTTCTAATATCATTAATATATGAAGGATCTTAGAAATTATTTTAGTCAATATTGAATCTCTGAAGTTTTCAGGATCCGATTTTAATTCATCTAGTAACTGAATGAAATTAATAAATAAAGAAAAAGAAAGAAAGGGGAATTACCAACTAAGCGGACAAGGTGTTTGTGGCGAAGACGATGGATGATGGTGAGTTCAGCTAAGAAATCAACTTTGCTTTTGATGCTGTCCCTGGAGAATTTTTTGACAGCTATTTCAGTAGAACTATTGTGATGGTCCTTGTCACGAAGGATTCCTTTGTAAACAATGCCAAAGCCGCCTTCCCCAAGCTTCACACTCTCATGGAAGTTGTTGGTAGCCTTTTTCAACTCCTTATACTTGAATTCTCTTGGCATTCCTGGCAACCATTTCAACTTACCTAACTCATGCTGTTCCTCTACTATTTTTCTAAATCTTGATCTCCTCTTTTTCACAGAAACAATTGCGCCCAAGACTACCAAAATTGTTAGTACAGGAATACCCACCCCAGCTGTAATGATAAGCCATTTCCGATCTTTTTTCTTAGGCATAACTTCAACCTCCAAGGTCCACGATCGAACACAGTTCAACTGAATCTGTGGATTGCCAGTTGAAGCAGAAAAGCCGAAGTAAGATTCTGGTTTCAGGTACTCTTTCAGATTTATGGTCTCATTGAGAATCGGTGTTAGTGGCTTCGATGCTTCTTCTATGGCCATGAAGACTTGCATCAATTTGGATATTCCATTATATTGAACCCAGACGTTGCAGCTGTTGCCGTCTTGTAAGATGATATTATAATCTTTGAGAGAAACAGTCTTTTCTGATTTAACAGAGTTGATGTTGAGACCGACGTGATTTCCATCTGGGTCGAATTCTTGCTTTACAGTATCAAATTCAATTGCTACAAAATAATTTTCTCTCTTTCCATCTGTGGAACCATTGGTGAGTCCAAGCCATTGACCATAACTTGATTCGGGCAAGCTTGTATTGGGTGCCATCACAAAAGCAAGTCCATGTCCAGAAACGTTCCATTCTGGACTTTTGTACAAATTAATTACAAAAGTTGAATTGAAAGATGGTAATCGGATATCACCTTCTCCTTTAGCAACATCCTCGAAGAGCCTAAAAGGTTGACGATACATAATTCGGCCGGACTTGTTGTAGTAAACATCGGTGAACTTCAGATGGGCAGTATCAGGAGTAAGCTGCAGAGCTCCACCGGAGATGGTGGTGGTATTAGTACTTGAAAAGGTGAAGTTACCCTTATCCCTATCATTTTCAAAGTCAGGAAACCATATCTTCTTGTGTTCGAAGGATTTTGCAGTGGATAGCTGAAGAAGAAAAAGAATATAAGTGGAGAGGGTGATGAAATTCATACTTCCCATTTCATTAGCAACCAAGAAAAAGCTGAAAGGAAATACAAAGGAAATCCAAACAAATAGCTTCTGTTTTCTCCCCTATTTGACATTACATATTCTGAATGTTATTGTTAGGAAATTTAGTCTTCAACTTCTCATTAATGGTTTTCCTTTTACCGTGTAGGACCTTTTTGTTTTAGTATAATACTCAATTGTAATATTCTAATTAAATTTCATGATCTACCATAGTTGTTTTGTTTTCTTTTTTTTAGGGGGATGGAAACTGGAGGGAGGCTAATTATTCAACTGCAACAGTTAACGCTTAGGCATAATAATTCTCTCAGCGAGGGAAATTTGCCAGCAGTAGACACTATGCCTACCAAGAGTATTTGGATTTCATCTTTATCTTCTCTCTTCTCGGTCATAGTCTTCTCCGTCAAAGTTAACGTGCGTCTTTTTTCATAAGGATCCATACACAATATACAGAAATTGAATTAATTAATTAATTGAAAGTATATTTTATTAATCAAAATGTATGGTTAATAATCATGAATTTACTCATTTATATTCAATAATTATTTAATTCATTTGCACAATAATTATCAATTGAAAACAAAACATTCGTACCAATTTCAAATTAAGAATTAGGGAACATATACACTCTTGTTAATTAGCTGTCTTTTTCTTTTTGGCACCCTAACAAATGATATAATATAATATGATCAATAATTAGCTTCAATTATTTCAACCGTTTTGAATTTAAAGGATGATCTGTGAAGCACGTTACGTAGTATCCTCATATAGTATAACTAATAATCTTTTCATATAATAATAATAAAAGAATTAGGAGTAACGCATCTCACCTTACAACACTTAAAATGAATAGAGATAGATTCATGCGAAAAGCCTTTCACATTGTAAGTTGAAAAATATTTTAAGGGAAAAAAAGATTTAAAGAGAAAGATGTGAGCTGGAGTCACACTCCATCCATAGCTTTAACTTATAAATAATAATAGTAATAACATTTATAGGAAATTAAAGTCAAAAGTTATCGACATCTTAACTTGCTACTAGTCAATGAAAGCACATGCATGCACTATTCTTCGTAGACCTTTATTAATTGCACAAATTAAGATTATATAATTATACAATATTAATTAACTATATAAATATCTTGATAAGGTTAGCATAGTGATCTAGTCTAATATAACTAATTAATTTTAAAAATTTAAATAGAAAATTTTAGACCATTAAGTCCAATTGATGAAGGGACAATACACACATAATATTTGATTAACAAGACATTAATTAAGCTTTAATTAAGATTCCCATTAGCGAATTTCTCCACGCAAAATCTTGATTAATCAACACATATAACACTATTTTTTTTATAACAAACATGCATACAAGGCTATGAAGGACCCTATAGATACTATAGGCCCCAATCACTCACAACATTAATTAAGCTTACATTTAATAAATTAGTATATAATTAATGAATACAACGACAACACAGTATATATAGCACACACAACAGTAGAAGATTACAATATGCTATGCATGGCTTTACTTGGAAATGAAACCCCCGATGACAGCAGCAATCAAAGCTGTAGGATCTCCTAACATAGCAGAAACAATAAGACGAACAGCACCCCCTGCAAACTCACAACACTTCCTCACCTTCTTTTCTCTACTATTTCCATGGTGATGATTTTTCAATGTATCCTTAAGGCTTGGAATTCTGGTCTGTAATTCTCTAACTTTGTTCTTATCCACGTTCAAATACACAGCTTGCCAACTTTCTACCAGCAACTCCTTGACACACGAAACATGCAGATTATAACGCTTGCATTTTGACCTGTAAGACCAACCAAGACCTTTGCCGCCGCAACGATGACAAGAGCCAGAGAGTTTCATACATAAGTAAAGGTTGTGTTCTCCATCGTCTAACACTTGAGGAAGGTTTGCACAACAAGGATGAAGATCGAAACCACATCTTTTGCAATGGTAGACGAAACCTGAAACATCGTTTCTGCATGCATCGCATAGTCTTAATTCTTCACCTGGAGGTTGGTAATGAAGTTGGAAATCACATTTTTTATAGAAAGGATGAGAGATTTTTGGATCTGCAATTGCACAAACTTTGTGCAAGTCAAATTCACAGTGATTGCAAGTATATTTGTAGCCAATCCCAGCTTCTTTGCATCCATCACAGTTGAATGGTATCTCTGTGTATCGGAGATGTAGCTTGTGATGTGGGTGGATAGGATGAGAAATTTCTTTGTCAATCTTCATATTTTGTTTTGTTTTTTATAAATCATTCCCTGAGGAAGAGAATGAGCTACATTTGTTGATTTATATTTGTAATGCGGAATGGAATAAAGATACGGTTTGTACTCTTTGAAACCAAAAGAGATTTCACATAAGTGTTCTAGTAAGATACTTTGCTTAGGTTTTACAAAACAAAGAATAACTTGGCAAGGTTGATGAAATAATTAAAGGGAATATGACTGAGTGAGGGACAAATACAAATCAGAGAAAACAAATCATTGGTCACAATCAAATTCCATGTTATTTCTCTTGTGCCGAGGTTTGTATATTATGAAATGTGATTGTGAAAAAATTTAGTGCAAAAATCATTAATAAGTTATGAAAATTACTGTTATCTAAAAATAACTTATGACATGTAAATAAATATAATATTTCTCTTTCAAAATAAAAAATAATGAGCACCATATATGAATTAATTATTAGGTTGTTAATGAAGACTTAAATTAATTATTTGGGAGATTATCAAAGAGGTTAGATATCCCAACTTTGACAAATTCTTGTTCTAGTCTTCTTTAAACAAAAAGAGTCGAAAGAACAATGGAGAATATTGTTCCATGAATTGAGCTAAAGGAGCTTATAATATTGATGGGATCTTATTATTCTTTTCTCTTTGATAAATAAACTTCTTATGAAAAAAGGAATAGCTTGTATTATTCTCAAGTTTTGGTACAAATACAACTGGTAATTTCACAAGAGAAGGCATAAAGGACCATCTCAACTTAATATATTAATAAGAGAATTAGCTCTATTATTACTAATATCTCTTGGGGTGAGAATGAACTCTCTATCAAAATTTAATATATAAGTTTGGTACAAATCAGAGTAGATTGAAATAAAAAGCAACGTTGTTTTGCATTAAATTAATAGTGAATTGCAACAAATTTAATGCAAATGCTCAAAAAAGAGAAGTGGTTGTAAATATTTAATACGCACATCTAAATTTATTGATTCAGAGAGTAGGTAAGAAGTCTCCTGCAATCAATAAGAAAATAAGTGTGTTCATATAGATGAACTTAACATATTGGCTAACAAATTGGCAATAGGCGAATTTGAGAAATTTGGGTCTTGTGGCTTCTTCTTACATTTGGTTAAGTGCTCCTCTTTAAAACATTACCGGATTTTTTTGGCAATTCTATGGGTTATCTTAATTATTTTTTCATTAATTATTATTATTATTATTATTATTATTATTTGCCCTCTTATTTTGTTGGCTTTTGAGATACGATCTGTGTCCCCATCCTTTGTATTTTTTTTTTCTTTTCTTTTTAATTCTATTTACTTCTTAACGTAGGTCTTATTCAAATTATAGTCTCGGTCCATGGTCAAATTTGGAATAAAACCAAGATTTACGGTCAAACTAGGAATAGAGAAGCAAATGCCAACTGGCAAAGGCTTTTAGTCAATGGTTCAAAATTCTTCTATTTTACATTCTGTGTTATAAATTTTATTTTACTTTTGTTTTGCTCTCTTTCTTTTTCTTCCTTTTTCTTTTCTCTTTGATTATAATGTATTGCGTTCTTGACTTTTATCTTTATATTGATGAAGAAGGAATAAATCAAAGTGAAATGTTGTGTCTTTAGAAGGTAGAGGGAATGTTGCTTACCTTTAATTTAGGCTAATAGATGATTAAATATTTGCTTTAAATTAAAGTTAATATAAAGTGTTAATGTGTACAAATATTTATAAATTTGTTCCATAATTGATATAATTAGTTCAACAAATTATTTTGATTTAATTTAAGAGTACTAATTAACCATAATTTTTCTTTTAAAAATGATTAATGTGTGATTTTTAAAAGGAAAGAGAGTGTATTAGCAAATATTGTAATTTAAAGATGATCAATGTGTGATCTTTGAGAGGGAAGAGAATACTTTTGAGGCTCACGATTTTATATTTTCGTCTTCAAATCTAAAATTTATTTATTAAATAAAGGTCTATTACTTTATATAAAACGCACAGCAATTCATTACGGAAGCGACGTGTGGGATATTCACAACAGTCTAAAATTACTTCCTTTTTTTTTAATATATATTTAAATAGGGAGCTTAAGAGACACTATTTGACGAACGTATGGCCTTAGGGAGTCTGATTGGACTTATACTGATAGCTGCTCAAGTCCATTACCGATTTTAGTGGCCCAACTCGGTCCTTTGTAGGCCGTGTTGAGCTCGTAATGAGGCCAATCCATTTAAAACTTTTCATCTTTCCGATTTCATTATTAATGCTTGCAGAAAACAACAAATTAATATTTGAAGATTCTGCAACGTCCGATTGCAAAAAGTATATAAAAATCCACTTCGTGATTATCAACATTGCTTTTTTCATGATCTTCCGGTGGATAGAGACATAATAAAAGGCATCTGATCATCTATGTGTACGATCGTACGGTGAATATTAATCTCATAGCCAAGTTAAAATGCAAAACTGAATTAGGCAGTACAACACCAGACCCCGCCCCACATCCCGCTTAATCCCCGAAAGCTAAATTTTCTCTTTTTCTTGCTTCCGTAATTCAACCGCCTAAAACTCAGGACCAAATTCTCATCAATTGCTCTAGAATCCGAAATACAGCTTGTCAGTTCTAGGTTTCCTCTTTACAAAGACCTAGAATACCTACAAAGGCCTCTCTTCGTAAGTTTTCACAGTGCTACACTCTTCTACTTTGCTGGTGTGATATTCTGTGTGCTTGAGAGGCGAAGACTTAACTTTGATGCATAAAATAGTTAGTTATTGTTTTTATTTCCCATAATTCAATATCTGTTGATACAAATTTCTTTTATATTTAGTTTCCACTAGATTGTAGGGGAGAAATTATACACATATTGTCATAGGCTTTAGCGATGGATAGCGAAGTTTTGGAGTTCGATATAGGTTTAGGAGGAGGAAGTAGTGGACGGGACGGAGATGACGATGGTATGGACATTTCCCATCATGTTGATGAAGAGGATATGGTTGATAGTCCTCTTCCTATTACTGCTGGTGGCAGTGGTCAAATTTACCTTCCTGAGGGTGATTTATTGGATCTTGAACCTTATGAGGGCATGGAATTTGAGTCTGAAGAGGCTGCCAAGGCATTTTACAATTCCTATGCTCGCCGTATTGGGTTTAGCACCCGTGTGAGTTCGTCTCGTCGTTCCAGACGTGATGGAGCTATCATTCAGAGACAATTTGTTTGTGCTAAAGAAGGTTTTAGAAATTTGAATGTGAAGCGTACCAAGGATAGAGAGATCAAGCGACCTCGAATTATTACTAGAGTGGGATGTAAAGCTTCATTGTCGGTAAAAATGCAGGATTCTGGGAAATGGGTTGTGTCTTGTTTTGTAAAAGAACACAACCATGAGCTAGTTGCTCTGGACCAGGTTCATTGCCTTCGTTCTCATAGGCAAATCTCGGGTCCTGCGAAGACCTTGATTGATACCTTGCAGGCAGCTGGAATGGGCCCTCGTAGGATCATGTCAGCTTTAATCAAAGAATATGGTGGAATAAGTAAAGTTGGATTTACGGAGGTGGACTGTAGGAATTACATGAGAAATAATCGCCAGAG
>JAWDEX010000015.1:3701885-3720300 GCA_035221805.1 Trichilia hirta | reverse complement strand
AATTAAATTAAAACAAAAAAAAAAAAAAACAAAAAAAAAAAAAAAAAAAAAAAAAAAAAAAAAAGAAACGAATGAATGTTGTTCAGTCAATAAACCAATGAGTCAATGACTTCAATGGATATTAAACACTATTTAATATATGGGCATTCAGACACATAGCCATGTAGGGGGCGTTTGTTTTTTCAACTTAAGTTATTGAAAATTTTTATTTTGATTAAGTTTAAATATGATGATCTATTTGCTTTGCATCTCAAATTTAAATAAAAAAATCTGAAAATCAATAATTTTTATTATTTTTAACTAAATAATTAGATCATAAATTTTATTGTAGTTAATGATGTAATTTTGTAAAATAACTTGATAGATATAAATTAAAATAAAATATTGAAAATAATAATTATGTTATTTTATTATTTTAAAATTTCCTGAAAAATACCTATTTATGGAAAGAAAAGTCGTGATGCAATGCAACGAAAATATAAATCTCAAAAACTGCAACTAGTGATACTATTTAAATGTAATAATAGACAACTAAGTAGTAAATAGCAAAAACAAATAGAAAGAATATAAAAAATTTATATCAGAAAATTACTAGAATATACTTGAACATCCTATAATCATTCTTGTCATATAAAAGTAAGTTATGCATGTTTTTTCAAATTTTTTCGTATGATCAAACAATTTAATCAATTAAGACAACAAATTTACTTTGTAAACTTTCCTTAAAATGCAACAAATAGTCTCTCACTTATCTTCAAAACTTACACGCACTAATTAGATATCAATGGTTCTAAATGATAATTATGAAAACCTAGCTCACTATTAATGCTTCGCCAAACTTTCTTTTGTTTTCTACCCCTAGAAAACAATCAACTATCAACAAAGAGGAGAAAAGTGCTTTGTTTCTTTTTTTTCTTATTTCCACCATAATCTACCTTAGGAAGAAGATGAATTGATTCAAATCAATTCAATTTCAATTGCTTCTAAATAATTTTCATGTGTAAAGCACTTCTAACAATTGTAATTGGTTTATTTTAGTTAATTAATAAACATAAATGATGAATAAAACAAGTTTTACACATGGCATGAAATAATAGGCTAGGATTTCAAAATTTATTCAATTTTCATTAATCGTAATTAATGGATAAAAACAAATGCTTAATTAATTAATTAATTAATATATATTAATTAAATTAATATATATAAATATATATATTAATTAATAAATAAAGAGAGCTACTAAGGTATATGTATATATATCATAACAATTATAATATAAATACATATATTAATACAAATGTCAAAATTTGACTAATTCAATTTTGACTTAAATATATATACATCAAATATACATATTTAATTAAATTCTTTTTTAATTATTTAATCAAATTAAAGAATTAATCTTAACCATACATTTGGTTAATTAAAATTTAAGAAAAATTTGACATTTGGCAAGATTATATTATGCCATTTGTTATTTAAGGATTCATTTTAATTAAATAATAATTATTTAATTAATAATAAATAAACAAATTTATTTATTAAATTCTTGATATATAAATATATTTTCTAGGTTTTCATATATCAATAAATCATATTTATGATATTTTAAATCATTAGAACATTTTTTGAACGTACGAGTGCTAGTGCGTCATTGTCAAGAAATTTATTTTAAATTATTAGAACATTTCTCAAACATACGAATGCTAGCACATCATTGTTGAAAAATTTATTCTTTACTTTAAATAATTAATAATATAATTCGATCATTATAGTAGATCATATTCATTTTTATCTGTACAAAAATAATATAACCATTGACAACTACTGTTGGCTATTGTGTGTGACCTTCTGAATTTACCGTGAGCTAGACATAATTTTACACGAATATTTTGCATCTCTTTGATGCAACAGATTGTACTCAAAGTTCTCAATGATCATGAATGATCTCTAATAAGATATCATGACTTCTAAACATGATGAATAAAGATTCTAAATTAGCATATATATTCATACATCCATATAGTAAAATCCTTATATTATCGACTTTCGATTTAGTGCAGATCATAAAATTATCAAACCCTTAACTCAATTATAAGATTAGAGACTCATATCATAAACAGAATTCGCTTATTTGCAAATCTCATTTTTAAATGTGTGTACTTTAACCAAAGATTTTAATTTTTATGTATGATACCTTTGCCTAAGATTTTAAGCTTAAATATTTGAACCAGTAGATTTCATCTTAATCATTACCTGTTCTTATATAATAAGAATATATTACCAACAAACTTCTTTTACCAGGCATGGTTAGCCCAATGCAATATACATAAGTAAACAATGTGTCTTAGTATAAAGAATAGCTATGACATCTCAGGTCAAAGGATTAAAGTACACTAGTATGACTGTGTGATGTATTATTGACTGTGGATAATTACTTATATGATTTATCATGTTTGGTCATGTTCAATAATACGTTTACTAACGTAATACTCATATTGATGCTCTTATGATATGAGATTCATCACCCAACTATTAGTATCAAATACTAATTATTGACAGCAATAAAACATGCAAGTAATGCAATGTCATAGTCCATAATGATATCACCTCAACTGAGAATTTATTCAAATATATTTAAATCATAGACTCTATTCTCATATCTATAACTCATTATAGATAGAGTCTTGACACATAATACATCACGGGATTGATAATTAAATTATAAAAATATATAACAACTGAATAAATGCAAAATGATATAAATAAAATGCCATTTTATTAATTGTAAATAAATTTACAATTTATTACAAGTTTATATATACAATAGAGTAATGCCTCGAATAATATGACACGTTTAGCTCTAGATCATATCTCTAACAGTTAGGATTTGAAAAACATGTCTAAAATTAGAGAAAACATACAAAGGCTAAATGAGTAAATATATTTATAAGCTTGAACAACTTACAATCTAAAACCTTAAGGCATTGAATCTATGAGTCTATTTTACCTATATATCATTTGCCTTTTATCTTTTTAATATGAGATATTTTTACTTTACTTACTCACACTCACACTTAAACTTAACAATCTCTTTTTTAAGTGTGGGTTTCTTTATATTGGGTTTAAATCTTATTATATTTTAGCTCCCCTTTAAATAAAAGTTATTTTCTATTTAAGTATCACGATCCATAATTCTACTAAGCTCACAACTTATTAATCTTGAACTTTAAGCCTGTTAATACTCTACTTAGAGTTATGTGATGGAGAACATGCTCTTTTTTCTATAAGAGCCATCCTTCTACTTATTTTTTACGTTATTTAGAGTGCACGCTTATCAATACTTTATCTAGATTTATATGAGAGCCATTCTTTAGCCTACTTTTTACTTTATTTGCTTTTTATCTTTTCAATGTGAGATATTTTTACTTTACACACTCACACTTGAATCTAACAATCTCCCTTTCAAGTATGAGTCTTTTTATATTGGGTTTAGATCGTACTATATTTTAGCTTCCTCTTAAATGAAAGTTATTTTGTATTTAAGTATTATGATCCATAATTCTACCAAGCTCACAGCCCACTAATCTTGAACTTTAAGCCTGCCAATGTTCTGCCTAGAGTCATACGATGGAGAACATGTTCTTTTTTCTGTAAGAGCCATTCTTTTGCTTGATTTCTACTTTATTTGGAGTGTATGCTTGTCAATACTCTGTCTAGAGTCATATGAGAGCCATTTTTCCGCTTATTTTCTGCTTTATCTAGAGTGCATGCTTGCTAATACTCTGTTTAGAGTCATGTAAAAGTCGAACGTGCTCTTTTTTCTATAACAGCCACAAACACAAATTACCATTTCACTTTGAACTAGCCCACTTCTTTTGGACTATTTTTCTTAAACTTAAGCTATAACTCTTCATCATTCTTCATAGAGCTGCAACCACCGAAATATACATAACCACCATCTCTATACTCATATTTTTCTAAATCATCGGCTCTGATACCATATCAGCTCTAATACCACTTGTTAAGATTCAAGAAATTGTTAGGATCTTGAGAACATGCCTAGAATTAGAGAGAACATACAAAAGCCAAATGAGTAAATAAAATCATAAGTTTAAATACCACTTACAATCCAAAACCTTAAGGTATTGTATCTATGAGTCCATTTCACTTATATATTATCCATTTGCTTTTTATTTTTTTAATATAGAATATTTTTACTTCACACACTCACATTTGAAATCAACATTTTTGTTGTTTATAGTTAATTCATTCATTCTCCGAGGAAGAGAATAAGCTAAGTTTTGTTAATTTACATGTAATGTGAATATAGATTACTGGAATAAAGTCATGGTTTGCACTCTTTGAAACCAAAAGAGATTTTTCAATAGTGTTCTAATAAGATACTTATATTAGGTTTTACAAAACAAAGAATAACTCGATTAGGTTGATGAAATTATAATTAAGGGGAATAAGGTTGAGTGAAGGACAAATCACAAATTAAAGAAAGCAAATCATCAGCTACAATTTAAGTTCACGTTCTTTCTCTCATGCGGAGGTTTGGACACTTTTAAATGTGATTTTTATAAATTTGAATAAATTTAGTGGTAAAATCAATAATAAGTTATGAAATTAATGTCATTTGCATTGAGTATACGCTGACTCTCTTAAATCCAACTTTTAAAACATAAAACATGTAAACAAATCTAATATTTCTATCTCAAAAGAAAGAACAATAAACACAATGTATATATGAATTAATTATTAGGTTGATAATGAAGTATTAAGCTAATTATTTGGGAGATCGTCAAAGAAGTTAGATATCAATTCCAACTTTAACAAATTTTTAACCTAGTGTTCTTTCTATGGAGAGAGTAGAAAAGAAGAAAGGAAATAGTGTTCCATGAATTGAGATAAAGGAACTTAGTTATGATGGCATCTTATTGTTGTCTCTTTGATAAATAAAGGAAATCAACTTCTAACGAAAAAAAGGAGCAGCTTTTATTATTCTCAAGGTTTGATACAATTGGTAATTTAACAAGAGAAGGCTTAACTAAGGGATCATCTCAACTTAATATACAATGCAGACATTCACATTTTTTCAAATATAAATTAGGTACATCAGCGTAAATTAAATAAATCAACATTGTGTTGCGCTAAATTATTATTGAATTACAATAAATTTAATGCAAATGTTCGCAAAAAAGAAGTGGGTATAAATATTTAATATGCACATCTAAATTCCTTAATTAATTGATTCTACAATATTGAAATAGAGAGTAGAGGCAAGGAGTCTCCATCAATCACGCAATAACAAGAAAAATAAGTGTGTTATATAGAGTAACTCAAGAAGATATTGGTTATAGTCTACGGTCGATGGTCAAATTTGGAATAAAACCAAGGAATAGAGAAGCAAATGCCAACTAGCAAAGACTTCAGTCAATGGTTCAAAATTCTTCTATTTATTATAAATTTTTCCTTTTCTTTACTCTTTATGGACTGTGTTCTTAACTTTTATCTTTGTATTGACGAAGGAAGAATAAACCAAAGCGAAATGTTGCATCTTTTGAAGGTAGAAGGAATGTTGAGTATATTTAATTTAAGCTTTTATTTATAGGTAATATAAAAAAGTGTTAATGTGTATAAATATTTGTAAATTTTTTAAAAATCTTATATCACCTTTAACTTGCAATTAATTCAACAAATTATTTTGGTTTGATTTAAGAGTACTAATTAACATAACATTTTCTGTTAAACATGATTAATATGATCTTTAAGAGGGAGCAGAGGAAGATCTTACACTAACGTAGGAAATTACAATGATAAATATGACTTTTTTTTAGTAATTTATTTTTGATATATTTTTAAATAGTGAGCTTAAGGGACTATTTATCAAACGTATGGGCTTTAGACGTAATTCTGGCCGGACCAACAAGTCTAAGTGGACTTATGCAAAAAGGTACCCAAGCCCATTGAAGATTTGGATAGCCCAACCCATTAAAATCCTTTCATCTGTACAGGAAAACAACAAATAATATTTGGCGACTCTTCAGCGTCCGATTGCAAGAGGATTAAAATGGATCCAAAATCGCTTCACTATTATGAACGCTGTCTTTGCTGTGATCATCGGATCGATAGAGACAAATAAATGGCACTGATCATCCAGAGATAAGATCGTAAGGTGGATATTAATCTTTAAGCTAGGATCAAAAACAAGGCTGGATTAGGAAGAACAACACCAGAACCCTCCCCACACTACGGCGGACGCTTTATTTTCTCTCTCTTCGCGTCGAAAGCTAAAAGTTTTCTCCTTTTCTTGTTTCTTTAATTTAATCGCCCAAAGCCCGGAACCAAATTCTCATCAGCTGCACTAGAATACGAAGACCAGGTTGTTACTTCTAGGGTTTATCTTTTCATCTTTACAAAACCCTACAACGCCTAAAAAAACCTTTCTTTGTAAGTCCTTCACTGCGCTACACTCTTCTACTTGGCTGGTTTGATATTCTGTATGCTTGAGAGGCGAAGACTTAACTTGGATGCATAAAATGGTCAGTTATTGTGTTTATTTCCCCGCTAATTCGTTGTCTGCTAATGCAAATTTTCTATATTTAGTTTCCCACTAGATTGTTGAGGAGGAAATATAAACATATTGTCATAGGATTTAGATGGATAGCGAAGTTCTGGAATTTGATATTGGTTTAGGAGGAGGAAGTAGTGGGCGAGACGGAGATGACGATGGTATGGACATTTCCCACCATGCTGATGAAGAGGATATGGTGGATAGTCCTCTTCCTATTACTACTGGTGGCAGTGGTGAAATATACCTTCCTGAGGGTGATTTATTGGATCTTGAACCTTATGAGGGCTTGGAATTTGAGTCTGAAGAGGCTGCCAAGGCTTTTTACAATTCATATGCTCGTCGTGTTGGGTTTAGTACCCGTGTGAGTTCATCTCGTCGTTCCAGGCGTGATGGAGCTATTATTCAAAGACAATTTGTTTGTGCTAAAGAAGGTTTTAGAAATTTGAATGAGAAGCGTACCAAGGATAGGGAGATCAAGCGACCTCGGACCATTACTAGAGTGGGATGTAAAGCTTCATTATCCGTAAAAATGCAGGATTCTGGGAAATGGGTTGTGTCTGGTTTTGTAAAAGAACACAACCATGAGCTCGTTCCTCCAGACCAGGTTCATTGCCTTCGTTCTCATAGGCAAATCTCAGGTCCTGCTAAGACCTTGATTGATACCTTGCAGGCAGCTGGAATGGGCCCTCGTAGGATCATGTCTGCTTTAATAAAAGAATATGGTGGAATAAGTAAAGTTGGATTTACGGAGGTGGACTGTAGGAATTACATGAGAAATAATCGCCAGAGGAGCTTAGAAGGAGACAGTCAGCTCCTTTTGGATTATTTGAAACAAATGCATACAGAAAACCCCAATTTCTTTTACGCTGTGCAGGGCGATGAAGACCAGTCTACGGGCAATGTCTTCTGGGCTGATCCAAAGGCTAGGGCGAACTATACGTACTTTGGTGATACTGTCACCTTTGACACAACCTACAGGTCTAATAGGTATCGATTGCCCTTCGCACCTTTCACTGGGGTAAACCATCACGGGCAGCCGGTGTTATTTGGTTGTGCATTCTTGTTCAATGAAACTGAAGCATCGTTTATTTGGTTGTTTAAGACGTGGCTTATGGCTATGTCTGGACATCCTCCAGTGTCAATAACTACTGATCATGATGCAGTGATACGGTCAGCTATCACCCAGGTTTTCCCAGAGACCCGCCATCGGTTTTGCAAGTGGCACATCTTCAAAAAGTGCCAAGAGAAGTTGTCCCATGTGTTTCTCCAGCATCCACACTTTGAAGCTGAATTTCATAAATGTGTTAACTTGACTGAGTCAATTGAGGAATTTGAGTCTTGTTGGCTATCACTGGTTGATAGATATGAACTCAGGGATCATGAGTGGCTTCAAACAATTTATGCTGCTCGCAGGCAGTGGGTTCCAGTTTATCTGCGTGACACTTTTTTTGCTGAAATGTCCATAACCCAGCGAAGTGATAGTATGAATTCATACTTTGATGGATATGTGAATGCTTCAACTAATCTGAATCAATTTTTTAAACTGTATGAGAAAGCACTAGAGTCTCGAAATGAGAAAGAAGTGAAAGCGGACTATGATACAATGAATACTTCTGCTGGTTTAAAGACTCCATCTCCAATGGAGAGGCAAGCATCTGAGCTGTATACGAGAAAATTATTTATGAGATTTCAAGAGGAGCTGGTTGGGACTCTGACATACATGGCATCAAAAGCAGAGGATGATGGGGAGATCATTATATATCAAGTAGCAAAGTTTGGGGAGGATCATAAAGCTTACTATGTCAAATTCACTGTTTTGGAGATGAAAGCTTCTTGTAGTTGCCAGATGTTTGAATTTTCTGGTCTTCTCTGTAGACATGTATTGGCAGTCTTTCGGGTCACCAATGTTCTTACCCTCCCATCCCATTTTATTTTGAAACGATGGACAAGAAATGCCAAGAGCAGTGTTATGTTAGAGGATCGTTCTAATGATGTATATACCAATTATCTAGAATCTCATACAGTCCGATTCAATACTCTACGGCATGAGGCATTCAAATTTGTTGACGAAGGGGTGAAGTCTCTGGAGACTTATAATGTTGCAGTAAATGCTCTGCAAGAAGCTACAAAAAAAGTTGCGCTGGCAGCAAAGAATGAGGGTAAACCTACCATTGTCAATGGGCGTATTAGGAGCAATGCAGGTGATACAAATAGGGTTAATATTGTAAGTGGGAATCATCATGCAATTTCTGGCCAACCTTTGTCTGAGGTGGGCATCATTTTCCATTCTCTGTTATGCTGTGCTTCATTATTGCTTCCTAACCTTTAATATATCTCTAATGAAGATGCTGTTAGTGTTACTTTATAATTTTTTGTGGTTTCACCAATATGTGACGGGCACTCTTAAGCCACTGAAGGCTAAAATTGTGCTTTTAAAGAGCTGCTGGGATGTGTAATGTATTTCATGAGCTTGTCACGGTATTGTTCTGATTGATTGCAGTGTACATGGTGCAAGGTATTTGTTTGTTCATAGTGAATGGTATGAGTGAGTTAGGAGTTATCTTTTATGTTTCTCTTGCATCGTTTAGTTCTCTGTCAGATGATGTATGTACTATAGTAACTTTAATTGTTAGTTCATAAGATTTTACCGCTCCTTTATTTTTAGGGATTGGGAGGTGTTTTAGCTAAGGTTGGGTTCTTTTTTCTGTTATTTATGTTGTTATATTATGTACATTTGAGTCGACCAGCCCGCTGCTTCACCTTCATAATTTTCTTTCTTTAATGAATTTTATTTCATTTTCCTTTCAGAAAAAGAAAAATGGACAAGAAAATATAGATTTTGTATGATTTGATTCGTATGAGGCATGTTAATAGATCTGTAAGAGCCTTGTTTTGATGAATATGTCTATATAATCTGCTATTGTCATCTGTTTTAATTTCATTTTTTGTGTATTACTTTGCAGGATGATATGGAGAAAAAAATTCGAGAACTTACCAATGAGCTGGACTCTGCAAATCGAAAGTGTGAAGTTTATCGGGCTAACCTTCTTTCAATTTTGAAGGATATTGAAGAACATAAGCTACAGTTGTCCATTAAAGTGCAAAACGTTAAAATTAGTATGAAGGACAGCCTCTAAAGATGCAATACAATTCATGTTATAGCTCCCTTGCATTTTTGTTTTCTTCTTATTTCAAGTCCGTAGAATGAGCCTCTGACGAGGTTGTTACATACCCGTCTATGGTTTAGAGATAGGTTAACCTTTCATTTTCTGCCACTGTGTAGTGTATTGATTATTCCAATGGGAGAACTTGTGTCTTCATTGTATTATGAAGAAACTTTTGGTTCCTATCTCAGACGATTACCATGTCAAATGAGCATAGATGCTCATCAGTAGGTAATGTGCAGTGGCCTTATTACTGATTTTGGTTGCAGATTTAACTAATCAAAGAATGACATCTGGAATGCGAATGATAATGGCTCTGTGGATTATCTCATTCTTCTGCATTTATTGGGATGTGATTTGCAGAGTTTTTAATTATGGCCTTGCAGAGGAAATGCCTTCTGCTATCTTTCCGTCACGATGGTTGTTCAAAATGAACAAGTTAGATGCAGCACGAACAACTATGAATGTTGGACTGGTCCGATGGCCATATTTTTCAGATAAAAGCAACGAGTCATGATGGTAGTTGTTTTTACAGGATGGAAGCGGCATATAGTTGAACTGAAGCTGAATGCCCCTGAGCACAAGATATGGGAGAAATTGACCATACATTGAATTGGTACAGTGCTGTACGGTCATCCTCTTTCGTTGAATTGGCTCTCAAACGCAAGTTGTAGTTTTTGGTCATTGTAAAGATGTAAATTGTAGAGAACGATCCATAAGCTAGATACATGTTTGAAGACCGTCTTCCTTGCGCTCACTTGGGTTGTAATCAGTATTTTTTATACTTTCTCATGTTAATGAATTAGTACAAAACAACCTTCTTCCGTCAGAGATTTCTATACACAAGGTTTGTATAAATACGAAGTTAACTGCCCATCTTACGTAAACATTTGAAGTTTGGTTTCATTAATATATGGTGCCAATTTCATTTTCTTTGTCAAAATTGAAGATTGAACGATGCGTAAAAGGCTATGACCAAAGGGGATAAAACATATAAGGTAAGACATGACAAAATGGGCATGCCAAATTAACAGACTCTTGATAAAATTGTCAGGCCTTAGCTGTCATAAATAGGGCTGAAATCAGATCAGATTTTAACATATTTTTTGCCAAATTAATATCCAATTCGGTGAAAATCGAATTTAAATTTTTTGGTCCAGATTTAATCTGCGTTGAATAGAAAATTGATTTTTCAATTTTCGGTTCAAATCGGACCGTACTCAATTCAAAACAAATATCAATTTTATAATTTTTATAATTTAGTTCTTATTTTTTTAAATAAATTTAAAAATTTTATATTTTAATTCAAAAAATTTAAAACTATCAAAACAATTTTAAAAATATAAATAGCCATACAAAATAAATAAATATCCAAATCTAAATAATAATTAATTATAGTTCTGACAATTAAATAATAAAATTATCTTCGTAAATATAAATAAATTTAAAATTAAATAATTAATAGATTTTTTAATTTTAAACAATTAAATAAGAAAAATTATATATAAACAATTAATAATAAGCAACAAATCCTTTTCTTAATTTTTAATATTAAAAATTACTTTTTTATAAATTTAGTTATATCAAAATAAATCATAATAAATTTTATTATTATTTAAAAATTCTGGATAAAAAATACAGATTAACTTTATATACTAAAATTTATATTAATTAATAATTTATTTAGTATAATTCATTAAATTATTACTAAATATGATACAAATTAAAATTTACAAATATTTAATTATTCAAATTCACGTGCCTTTTAATTTTAATATTCAATGATATATTTATTTTAAAAATAATAATTAAAATTTAATTTTAGGTTGATGGACTTTTATTTTATTTAATTATAATTAAAATATATATATTTTTTTGGATGACGAGAAAACTCTTATACTTAGTTATTATTGCGACGATCGGTCATACACGGCTCAGACACTCACTTTTTTAGGATACATGTCCGCATATCACATAGCATCTGTCCTAAATTAATTAATATTATATACAGAGATCACACTTCAGTAGTATTAAATACATGATAAAACCTTGATTATATCAAATTTTTACACTTGAATGTATTTTAAGAGGTTTGAATTTAAGACCAGCACAAATATCTCTCCAAATTCGATTACACCTAGCAAATACCTCTCCAGAATAAAATCATTCGATTACACCTAAAATACATAATTAAAATATATATTATTAAATAAAATTAATATATATAAATAATTTTAAACTGAAATCTTACAAAATACCATCTTTTAGTCAAATCAATATTTGATTATTGGATTTACATTTTCTGATTCAAAATCAACTACCTTTAATATCGATTTTTTAAGTATCAAAATTTTGAATTTAAATTAACACCTTAAAAATTTAGATATTTTAAGCCGCTCTAATAAAAAATGAAAGCTTGAGAGTAGAAGAAAAAAATAGGAAAACGTGCGAAAATGATCGTACACTTAAATGTAATTATCAAAATAATTATGTCAAAAAAATTTTGATTAAATAAATAAAAAATTATATATTTTTAAATATAATTTAAAATAATATTTTTAAACATAATTAAAACAGTATTTTTAAATATAATATAAAAATATTATTTTTAAACACAATTTAAAGTGATATTTTTAAATATAATATAAAATAATATTTTTTTAATAATTTTATAAGAATATTATTATTTAAAAAATATATATTTAATTTATTTTATTAAAATTTTTTTGATATAGTTATTTTGATAATCAAACTTAAAAATATAGAAGTTTTCGTTTTTTCATAAAAATAAAAATATCTGCCCTAACAAAACAGGAGACGAAACCGACAAGTGGTGTCAAAATTGGTCAAAATACGCTGATCTGTTGACATGAGTTCAGATTTATCAGGTGAGTTGGAAGGAGTTGAGCCTCCAAACGCAATATTTTTTTATATGCCCTGAATTTTCAGAGGTTTATCTCTGAAAACAAACACAGCCATTGGAGCCCTAGAAAAGAAAACGCAATTCCCAAACCACCACCACCTTCTCTTCTCCAAGATTGCGATTGGTGCTTTGGGTATGTTCCTCGCTCCATTATATTTATGCTTTCCTACACTGACAGAATTCCTTGCTAAAAAATATCGATTCCTTGTTTTCTTCTTTTCAATAAATCCGTGTTGTCAATTAAAGTTGCTAAATTTTCGATCAAAATTTCCTGTGTAGATGGTGCTCTTAGTTTAAGTTTGGTGAGTAAACCGTGAAACTGCTGTGTATTTAACTGCTGCCGCATTATATATGCTGTGTGTTTTCATTGACATGCTTTCACAGTCCTTGATTAATAATGTATTCCACAACATTCATTAAAATTGCCTGCAACTGAGTAAATTCTACTGCAAATTGTAAATTGCTGTGTCTCCACTGTATCGATTCAATGATACCTCCGTCATAGTAGCTGGGTTCCAAACAACTTTTTTCCCCATCATTTCCTCTTACATTTTCTTAGAATCTTCTTTACACTAGTTTTTCTGTAAACGTGCCGGGTCTTCAATTTCTATCTATATTAGCAAAACCTTGGATTAGGGGATTAACTGTTGTATTATTTCTTTTTTTACAGCTACAGTTGATTTTTGGAGCAGATGAACGCCAATAGACAGAGAACCCTTGGCGGGGGTCAGCATGTGTTGGATTACTTGAAACGGATGCAGGCTGAGAATCCTGCTTTCCAATATGCCGTTCAGGGTGATAATGATCACGCTGGTGGAAACATATTTTGGGCAGATGCTACATCCAGGATGAATTACTCCTACTTTGGTGACACTGTAATCTTTGACACTTCGTACAGGACAAATCGATATAGGGTTCCATTTGCCTCATTCACTGGACTGAACCATCATGGTCAACCTGTGTTGTTTGGTTGTGCCCTAATTCTAAATGAATCTGAGTCTTCATTCATTTGGCTATTTCAAACTTGGCTTCAGGTAATGTCTGGATGCTGCCCGGTTTCTATAACCACCGACCCAGATCGGTTGATTCAAGTTGCTGTTTCACAGGTTCTTCCTGACACACGCCATCGTTTTTGTAAGTGGGGCATATTCAGAGAAACTCAAGAGAAGCTGTCTCAAATATATCATTCGCATCCTACATTTGAAACAGAATTTCAGAAGTGTATTAACGAGACTGAGTCAATTGATGAGTTTGAGTCATCTTGGGAATCACTGCTGGAAAGATACTATGTCATGGATAATGAATGGCTCCTGTCGATGTACAATGCACGACAACAGTGGGTCCCTGTTTATACGCGGGACACATTTTTTGGGGAGATATCTAACACTGACAGAAATGGAGGAAACTCATTCTTTGATGGGTATGTGACTGCATCAACCACCGTACAGATGTTGCTTAAACAGTATGAAAAAGCTTTAGCAAGTTGGCATGAGAAGGAATTTAAAGCAGATTATGACACCACTAACTGTACACCAGTTCTGAAAACTCCATCTCCAATGGAGAAACAAACAGCAAGCCTCTATACCAGAAGAGTATTCTTGAAATTTCAAGAAGAATTGGTTGAGACACTTGCTAATCCTGCAACTAAAATTGATGAATCAGGAGCTATCACCACATATCGTGTGGCCAAATTTGGGGAAGACCACAAAGCTCGAACCGTCAGTTTCAATTCCTTTGAGTTGAAAGCGAGCTGCAGCTGCCAGATGTTTGAATATTCGGGAATAATTTGTAGGCATATATTAGCTGTGTTTAGAGCAAAAAATGTTCTTACACTTCCTTCTCAATATTTACTAAAACGATGGACAAGAAATGCCAAGACTGGATCTGAGTTGGACGAGCGTGGATCTGACATGCCGAACAGTGCTCAAGAATCTTTGACTGTGCGGTATAACAATCTACGGCAGGAAGCTATCAAATATGTAGAAGAAGGGGCAAAATCTATTCACATCTATAACGTGGCAATGGATGCTTTACGAGAAGCTGCTAATAAGGTTGTTACGGCAAAGAATCAAGGTTCTGGAGCCACAAACAGCACCACGTTGACCAATGGAGGTAGCCTGGACTTGCATGCAGCTGAAGGAGTTCAAACCCCAATATATCAATCTGCGGTTAGTTTCCCTTACAACTCATATTGCTTAATTGCCATTAGTTTTATGATGGAAATCAACTATTATCAGTTTGCTATCTTCCAACATCCCCACCACAAATAAGACGTAAATTTAGCATTAAGTGTTGATTCTTCTTTTAATCAAAATCCAAATTATTTGTATAGAAAAATTATCACGTAATGAATCTTACCCAATGTGTTGCCTTGATTGCTTGGTTTGTTCTTCTCTATTTCCTCCTAGCTGTCCATTTATTTTATTTTAAGGTATTTGCTTGTATTGGTACAAGATCTAGTTGTTTTTGTTATTTCAAATTTATTAGAATTTTTCCTTTAGGCTGTGTAATGGTACTAGTTTCCTCAGGCTGGCCAATTGAACTAGTAATTGGAACTAAATAAAAGCTGCGTAAACGTACAGATTTAGTTTTTTAACTTCAAAATTTTATGTTGATTGTAAAATTTACTTACTCGAATATTCTGAAAAGTTTATGGAACTTCTTAGCATTTAGTTTTGGTTTCTTTAACAATTTAAAGACTTGATTGTTAAAATCTTAATGATCATTTTATTGACCAACTAAAGCATCATTTTGTGATTTTGGTCATGCTCAAACACAATGGTTGCATGTTGGAATATACACACCATTGGTAATTAAAAGATTTTTTGGTCGTGGTATAATGTGGTTTAATTGTTTGCTTTCTTAAACTTTCCCAAACAGGATGAGAAGGAAAGGAAAATTCGCGAAATGACCGCAGAGTTGGAGAATATAAATCATCGATGCGAAGTATATAGAGCAAATCTGCTGGCAGTTTTGAGAGACATGGAAGAACAGAAGTTGAAGCTGTCGATTAAGGTGCAAAATGCAAGGCTTAGTTTGAAAGAGTGATTGCTTTACTTTGCAGGAAAAACTAAACACTTTGACATGAGTTCTAGTTCCTCTTTTATCAGCCTGTGATCGGAACTGGAAAATAAATGTGAAAAATTCTGTAATTTAGAATGAAGGATAGATTTTTGTATAATGGACGATCATTTTAGAGACTCGTCATTTAACATCCCCAACTCTGTTTAATCGTGTTTGTGAATAATGGTAATTCCATAACATCATCAATTAGTTCAGTTAGTTTACGGGAGAAATTTTTTTGAAAGCTCTCTTCATGGGAACATATACTGTTAGGGGTGATAACTTGAATATCCGTATTTGTGTCTGAATTAATAAATTTATAGTATTTTTTAAGTTAATTTAAATTTGAATTATTTATTAATCATGTCATAATTTTTAATTTAAGTATAATTTATTTATTAATTATGTCATATTATTTATTTGTTAAATAATTAATATAATATGATACAATTTATATTTAATTTAAATTAATTTATTTAATTAATTAATATAAAATTTAATTTATTTATTTAAATATAAATTAAATATTAAAATATTAATAAATAAAATTAATATATTAAATTATTTTTTATTTAAATATATTTATTTATTTAATTAATTGTGATATAAATAAATTTAGAAGATAAAACTTAAATTATTAATTAGGTGAAATAAATTATTATTTGTATTAAAATTTTTAAATTTAAATATATTTAATTATATTAAATTCGTATTAAATAATTATATTATAATTTAAATTATCACCTTTATATATACTTATATTATCAATTAATTCACCAATTCTTTGCTTTCAAGAGTGAAAACAAAGATGAGAAATTACTTAATGAAACTTAGAATTACTCGAAGAAAGGAAATTTTTTTTTCTTTTTGGGAAGGAGATGAAATCAACTAGCAAACATTAAGTATTAATTTAATTATTTTTATATTCGTAAATATTTGCCAGGAAAAGCAAAATAAGAGTTCGTTGGGCCACACGAGAGAGGAACTAAAAGACGATCTTTTTATGACGCGTCGAGTGGCTTATTGGCTAGCTTGTTTGCTGGCTCTGGCCTCTTCTCTACCTGCGTGAGCTGCAGACAGACACTACCACGACTTCGAACCAAAATACGTTTTCTGAAACATAAAGAAACCACAACACGAACAGACTTAGGTTTTAAAACTTAACTGAAACTCCTTGGCTTTTGGCAAAGACTCGCACTTCCTTTTCCTGGAAAAACCAACCCAAGTATGTTCTGCTTCATTCTCATTGTTTTCTTGTCCATGGTTTTCATTGTTATTACGAAAGGTTATTTTGTATATACTTGTTTTTATTTATATATATGTTGTTTGCTTTCTCTGACTACCGCCTTTATGCGACTGTTTTTTCAAACCCATCTGTAGAAATATTTCATTTTTATCTGTTGTTACAGCATAGGAAGATATTTAGTAGAACTTGAGTTTTGCTCTACTTTTAGGGTTTTTTTGTTCGTTTTTTGTACGTGGGGTTTTAAAGTTGACATGAATGTGCAGGAAGTTGGTAGTATATTTCTTTTAGGAATTTTGAAGTTTTGGAGCTAAAATGAAGAGTACTGGTGAGATCGGTTGTGCTAAAGAAGAAACGGCAAAGAAAGATATGGAAGAGGAGAAAGCTTCTGATGTGAATATGAGCTATGAAAAGACACAAGTTGAAGTAAAAGATCCACCTTTTTCTGTCCCAGAAAATAATCAAGATCAAAATGTTGGTGAAAATGTTGATTTAAAGACTGAAAACTATGACGTTAAAATCCTTGGATTACCCAGTGATAACCATGGGTTACATGGAAACAATAAAGATATGGAATTGGAGTCTGTGGATAATGATGACAAGGGTCATGAATCTGATGTCGTTAGCCAAGATTTGGTTGATTCTGTTGGTGCCAATACTGACAGTAATGATCTTATTGATGCAAACACCAATGAACTTTCGGGTAGCAAAAATGATGGAAATGAATCTGTGGTTGCCAAAACCGACAATAATGCCACAGTTGATGGAAAAGCCAATGAATTTTCTAGTAGGACAAATGATGGAAGTCTTGTGGTTGACTCTGCTGCTGCCAAAACCAATAATAATGGTACAGTTGATGTAATTGTCAATGAACTTTCTGGCAGCAAAAATGATGGAAGCCTTGTGCATCGATTGAATCAGCTTCAATGTGTTGCAGCTGACAAGAAGTCAACAGAGATAAAATATGAAAATGATGAAAAAATGTTGAAATTAGATGATACTTCAGCTGTAGATGTAAGTCAAGATGACCTATCTGGTAGCAAAAATGATGGAAACCAGCATTTGTTGTATCAGTTAGAAGGTGTTGCAGATGATGAGAGAACGTCAGAGATAAAAGCTGCAAATGATGGGAATCAGGAAAAATTGGATGATGCTTCACTTGTTGAGGTAACTGCCAATGAACTTTCTGGTAGCAAAAATGATGGAAGCCATGCTCATTCATTGAATCAGCTAGAATGTGCTGCAGCTGATGAGAGGTCATCGGATATAAAAGCTGACAATGATGAGAAGCGAGAGAAATTACTTGATGTAGCTGCCAACAAACTCTCTGGTAGCAAAATTGATAGAAACCATGGGCATCAGTTGAATCAGCTAGAACATGCTGCAGCTGATGAGGAGTCATCGGATATAAAAGCTAAAGATGATGAAACAGGGGAGGAATT
>JAWDEX010000015.1:3611195-3633064 GCA_035221805.1 Trichilia hirta | reverse complement strand
GCCAATTATTATATCATATTTATTAGATAAATATGACATTAAAATAATTAAAAAAGAAATAAAAAATATAAAAAGGTGGATATTTTTTATTTTAATTAATTTTTGAATGAAAAATATTAATTTTTCATATCTCTCTAAAAGATATTTAGTCCAAGACTTAGAAGAAGTAAAGAGGATGATGTTAAGTGAAAAGAGCTCGTGCTTTTGAGCTTATTCTTCGTTAAAAAAAGGTACTCATCAAGTTTTTTAAAAATTCTAAGATAATTTGTTATTATTTTTATTAAATTTTATAAAATTAGCATAAAATTTTTATGTTAAAAATTTATATTTCAAGCATAAGGTAGAGCATAAAACTTTCATATACTTGGAGGATAATCAATCACGTGTCCTTTAATATATGATTGTGGACCTAATTATCATTTTTTCACTTTGTTCCGGTTTCTACACCAAGATGAGCACCTGGAAGGAATTGACATGCGTGAGTTAATCATTAAATTTAATGCGCTTTACGTTCAGCACACAAGGGACAAACTCTCAAGAGATGAGTTGTAATGGACTGACACGAGCATTCCTAATTCTCTCAGGGGACTACACATGATTTCATTTTCTTTCTTGATGTAATCTACGGAGTTTGCGACTGATAAATGACACAAGTAATGTATCAATAACAGGAGGAACACTGAGTTTGACTCCCTCTATGGTCAAGAGGACAAAAACAAAATTTGATCTTGCTTTAGATTTAAAATCTCATTATTCCATGTTATACCTTATTTCATTTGATTTTGCAATGAGAGCATCGTGAAACAATTTATTGAATACAATCCAGCATTTCTGTGGTGCATATAATGTATTGGTCAGAATGGTGGGTGGCTTACAGCTCTTGCTAGATTTAGGGACATGATCAATGATCAATCGTATCCATCAACCCGATCTTCGATTTCCTTATCCTCTGTTTCTAGATCTTGGACACATTTTGTTATTGCTCGAATCATTATGACTCTATCTGATTGTGCGGATGGCTTGCATTGCCGGCCATTTGCCGTCTATCCTTTCCCTCTCTCCATTAATGCTGAGAAATTACCAATAGTAAGGTCTTGCATTTTCTTTGTCATTTGCTACCAATAGTCCCCACAGGAGCAAATACCATCATGAAAATGATGGTATCGAATAGGATCTCTGATCACAATTGGTCGTTGCTCCATTTTTGCTGTGAGTTTTGCAAACATATGACAATCACCACATATCCTAAGATTTTTCCTGATTCTAACGGTCTTACCCTGAGTCAAGCTCATTAAACCGAAAACAATTGCCAATTTCTCGCTGTGGTTTTGGATTGAATCTTCTTTCTGCTCCCCTTCAAGATCATGCATGACAAAATTTGTGTCTGGAACATAACCCACTCCTGCCAATTTGAGAATCAAGTATTTCAGTTGCCTATTGATTTCATCGATCTGCGGATGTGAACTGTCTCCTACAAAGAAAGAATGAATCTGCCAATTTATTTCAATCCAACTGCACCCAGGTTCTTTTGTGATTCCTCTTTCTCTCATTGTCCTCCTAACCTGAGCTACATCATCCCATTTCTGGGAATTTGCATACATGTTAGATAACAGTATGTGAGTTCCTGGATCTTCCGGATCTAGATTGAGAATCCGTTTGGCAGCATAAATGGCTAGTTCTGTGTTCTTGTGAACTTTGCATGCACCAAGCAAAGCTCTCCATGCCACAGCATCAGGTTCATATGGCATCTCATGTATTAATCGCACTGCTTCATCAAGCTTCCCAGCTCTACCAAGAAGGTCAATCATGCAACTATAATGTTCTCTTCCCGGATCAATCCCATAAAAGTTCTTCATAGATTGGAAATAATACCACCCATCTTCGACAAGCCCTGCATGACTACATGCGAATAGAACACCAACAATAGTGATATAGTTGGGTTTTATCCCTGAAACTTTCATAGACTTGAATAGTTTCAGAGCCTCTTGGCTATTCCCATTTTGCGCTAACCCTGCAATCATAGTGCTCCAAGAAATCACATCTTTCCCTGTCATCCGATGAAAAACAGACTTAGCATCTTCCAAACTGCCACACTTGCAATACATATCCAGAAGTGCATTGTTGAGTATTAAATCATGACCATACTTCAATACAACAACATGAACTTGCGTTCCCAGTTCCAACAATGCTAGCCCAGTGCAGGCTCTCAGAACACTCGTTAGCGTCGATTGATCAGCTGAAAAACCTGCCCTCTTCATTCTCTTAAAATGATTCAAAGCCTCATGACCATCACTATTCTGAGCAAACCCTCCAATGATCGAATTCCAAACAACCAAATCTCCAGTCACTATCTCATCGAAAACACTTGCTGCATTTCTCAACTCACCCCATTTTGCATAAATATCAATCAAAGCACTCCTGACAAAAACATCAGATTCTAACCCAATTTTAATTATACCACAATGAACCTGCCTCAGATTGACTAAACTATCACACGCCCTCAAAACCGAAGAATAGGTATACATATTTGGTCTGACACCTTCTCTAAGCATCAAAATCAAGAACTCCAACGCCTTGTCATTCATCTTAACACTACAGTAAGCCGATATCATAGTTGTCCAAGAAACAACATTTCTTTCAGGCATTCGGTCGAACAAACTCTGCGCTTCCTCCACGAGGCTAAATTTCACGTACATGTTTAGAAAAATGTTGACCAAAAACGTTTCCGGTTTAAACACACCTGAGAAAACGTGCTTGTGAATGAGTTTACCTTCTTCAACAGCTCCGCGAGCCAAGCAACACTTTATGAGCTCAGAGTATGTAATACAATCAGCATGAATTCCATGCCTTTGCATGGCGTCCATTGCTTTCATGGCTCTTGGTAAGTCTTTTTGGTAACAGAGTCTGGTGAAGTCATCAAGCAGTGACGATGAATTATTGCGTGTAGTACAAGAAGCCGCTGGTGTGACAGAGTACGAACACGAGAAACTAGATCGTATTATCCATTTCAACCCAACAAAGCACTTCAAAATCATGTCTTTTTGTCACAAACGTTGACGATATCTTATCAGTCGTCTTTGAAACCATCTATTTTCAGCTTCAACACCTCACGTCTCTTAGATGGAAGCCTGCAGTCCGCGCATAACTAATTTGAAGGACCATAATGAAGAAAACTAAAACTTAAGGGGACAGGTGTAAAAATACTAATTTCAATCTTGACATTGACAACAAAACGCAGAGTTACTGCGGGTCCAGAATCAATTTGGCCTTGAAGGAGCTTGGGACGAAAAACAAAACTAAAGGTTCTGAAGCTCCAACCTTTCTTCCTCCCTGTTCAACAAAATTCCTTTCTTTTCTTTCGCCTCTCCTTCATTTCCCTACCGATTCTCTGGATTTTGTTCAGAACATGAATATCTAATAGAATAGCGTAGACGGAGTGGAAAAAGATGTCTTTGAGAATAAAAGCGGTGGTAGACAAGTTCGTACAGGAGTTGAAAGAGGCGTTGGATGCAGACATACAAGACAGGATTATGAAAGAACGAGAGATGCAGAGTTACATCGAAGAACGTGAACGAGAAGTCGCCGAACGTGAAGCCGCTTGGAAAACCGAGCTCTCTCGCCGCGAGGTTCGTTGGCTTTCTTCCTCATCTATTCAGACTATGATTCTGTCTTTACATTTTTCATAATTCAATGCAACGTTGATATTGTCTTTTCGCATCAATTGATATTCCATATGATTCCGGATGATTTGATGGGCTGATTCTGAATTCACTTGGGATGTAAGAAACGGTTTAGCTCACTTCATAATTTTTGAAAAATCAACGATTTTTCTATTTCAGCACGATTTGGTTCTTATGAACTTATTGCGTCGATTCTGTTTTTAAAGGCAATTTATTTACTTTACATTTGTTAGGAAAATTTATGAAAATTTCTGCTTCTTGTGCGGATGGTGGATTAAATTCTCTATGATTTCACGAGGCGTTTGCCAATGTTGCCACCGGTGCTTTTACGGATTGTGTGGTTGCTCTTGAGTTGAAAGCGTGTGCATTTGAAGAACGGAAACGTAATTAGTGCTTTGCGTCAATAGTGTTGCTTGAATAGAGGTTGGGTGGTGATTAGTTTTGAGTAAGTTCTCAAACATTATTCATTTTCCAGGCCGAGATTGCCCGACAAGAAGCAAGGTTGAGGATGGAGAAAGAAAATTTGGAGAAAGAGAAAAGTGTTCTTATGGGAACCGCATCGAATCAAGATAACCAAGATGGAGCGCTTGAGATTACTGTAAGCGGTGAAAAGTATCGATGCCTCAGGTTTGCAAAGGCAAAGAAATGAGGCTTTACAACATAAGGCTGTATAAAGGAAAGATCTTTATGATTTATGATTCTCTGTGCTGAAGTATTTCGGTAATTTGTAGCTATTTATTCGAATGCATTAATATGTACATGTAGGTATGCAGTTCTTTCAAACTGATATTCATAATGTCTTTGGGCATCCCAATTGATTCAATGAAGAAAGAGGGGCTATGATTAATGAATTTGAATGGAGTACTATGGTTGGTTTTATGGCTAACTTATTTTGTGTATTACCTTGGTGTTTCTTTTGCTCTATTGATATGGATATATTTTCCTCCTACAAAGAAATGGTATGGTATTCTAATGTCTGAACAATTTCTGTTGCACGGTTTACTTGTCATACGGTTGACAATTGTCAGATAGTTGTTTCCTACTCTTGGATGGTTTATGGACTGCTTGTTTGCCTTTTGTTACTGAAGTTAAGCTGATCAATCTGATTCATGGGCATCCCAAACAACCACGGCTAAGCTTAGCCACTTATAATTTGATGCACATTGGAAATTGCACATACACTGTCTCTGTCACTGTTAGATCTAGAACATGAGCTCAGAAACAGAAGGCGACAAATCGTGCTGAGCATAAATTTACAAAGAGCCTAATCAGGATAAACCGCCTGAGCATGGAGAAACTGCTCACTGGGTTTATAAAACGTTTACAATTTGTGATTGGATTTTCTTATATTTTCTTGTTCTGTGAAAATGATTATTATTAACCACCAACGTAGCGGGGGAGGAAGTTAATTACGGTTGCACGCTAACTATCGCTGTGAGTTTTCACCCACGTTTAGCTCTTATGAAAGCCCTGAAGGAGCTTGGACGCAGATAGCCATCATTAGAACTGCAAGACATATAACAAACAAATAGCAGTAAAACGAACCTTGACCTTAATACCAAATTGCTGTTAGTGCGCTTCGTCATTTGTTTCAATGGTATTATTACCAGAGGAAGAGGGATAATGGCAGCTGGATCCATTGCCGTAGGCACTGTTGCACGAGTAAAAACTCTACGTCACTGGGGTAGGAACTCTACTCTGTTCAATGTAAAGAACTTTGGGGCCAGAGTTGATGGTCAAACTGATGACCGCAAAGTTTTATTACTCTCCTCAATGATTTACAC
Source organism: Trichilia hirta (assembly GCA_035221805.1). NCBI lineage: Eukaryota > Viridiplantae > Streptophyta > Magnoliopsida > Sapindales > Meliaceae > Trichilia > Trichilia hirta. The sequence goes on along the minus strand of JAWDEX010000015.1, from coordinate 3,627,600 downwards.
GAATAGTATTTATCTTTATTATTTAATTTTCTTTCAGTGACTTCAAAATCTGACTAGTGTTCATTGTGCCAAAGCAGAAGTTTACAGGGGCGGGAATTTCCAATGCCTATCATCCTTTGAGTTGAACTTATGAGCTTGAAATTTACTATAAAATTAAACTTGCATCTCTTCATTTCAGTATCTCAATTCTCAACATAAGCACTAAGTTCTATTGCACTGTTAGGCTTAGATTGAGCTTGTGGGAGTACTGTAACAAAATTCTCAACGGGAGTGGCATATTTACGAGTCACAATACTTTTAATAATCAATGAAATAATTCCATAACTAATATTTGTGATATAGTCCTTCGAAGTAGCATGGAAGGAGGCGTGTGAGACAACAGGTTCAGTAAATCTTCTGATACCTAAAGGGACTTACCTGATTGGTCCCATTAAATTTGGAGGCCCTGCAAAAATATATTGAATATAACCATTAATATGAAGGTTGGGTTCTAAGTTTCATCCACTTGATGCGAAATTTTCTTTCCACTATCATGTTATCTGACATCACTGTTGGCTAAGTACTCTGTTAATGACGGAATCTGAGAAACACACATGCAGGGTTATTTGATGGCAACAATAAATTTGTCCAAGTATAGATTTGTTGTTGGCTGGGTTGAATTTGGAGTGGTGGAGGGGCTAATCCTGACTGGGGGTGGAGGACCTTTGATGGCTAAGGAGCCAAAGCTTGGCCTTACAATATATGCCCCACCAACTCATTTGCAAACTTCTTTGGACTGTATGTTCCATAAAACATCTACTATTTTAAGTCACTCTATTTTGCAAACTGGTTGTGTCGTAGGCATAATTATTTTGTCAGCCCCAATAAAAGTATGTAGTTAGAGAAAATGGCTGTGATAATTGATTGAGTTTTGGCCCTATATATGTCTAGGTTAGAAGGCGCTGTTTCATAAACTGCAGACTAAAAACTCATGAAGTTCATTTTTCCCGTTTCAGAATGTAAAGTTTGTAGCAATGAATAGAACTGCTGTTCGAAGAATAACTGCAGTGAATAGCAAGTGCTTTTATATAGCTCTCGTGGAATGCAAGAACTTCGAAGGCAGTAAAATTAAAATTTCAGCACCAGCAACCAGTCCAACACTGAGGGAATCCACAATGAGAGAAGCTCTAATGTCTATGTTTCAGAATCGCATATTGGCACTGGTTTGATTGTATCTCTGTCGGTTAAGGAATTCTCAGGTAACTATTGCTGGCATCTCTTGTGGCCCTGGTCATGGCATTAGGTAACACTAAATCTCTATCCGGGGTAACTCCAATGTTTTCTTAGACATAATCATACCATTTTTGCTATCATTTTTGTGAAGAAGATATTTAACCTGTTATTTGAAATACATTGTCATTTTAGTCTAGGAAGCTTGGGAAGATATTGGAATGAAGGTTTCATTGTCAATTGACTGCAGCCTCCATCTTGGTGAAGCTAAGTGATGTGTGTTTCAAGAGCATAACTCGGACATCTTCATCATCAATAGCAGTCCCTCCGGAATGTAGCAAAGAAATCCCATGCCAGAATATCTACCAAGAAAATGTTCACTTGGACTTGTTATCAGGAGAGAAACTCACAACTTCAACTTGCAAAAATGTTGAAGCCAAATACATTGGCACTCAATTCCCACTACCATTTACTTGGTTGAAAATTGTATTGTTTATGCAACTTTATGCTCTCTATGCTTTCATCTTCTAATGTTTGCTATGAAAGATTTAGATTATGTTAGGCATTGTCGTTGTTTTATTTAAACTGTTTTATATTTAAAATATGCAAGAGTAATTTAATGAAATAAAAATAATAATAAAATAGTAAAATGAAGTTGAGTTATAAATGGCCACGCCATACGAGTAGACAATTAGATTATAGATTTCTTTTTATTAAAATATTCGAATAATAATAATAATAATGATAGAAATAGTAGCAAGGGGAAGCAAATGAAGAAAAGTCCATAGTACGTCAGCATATTCCATTCCCAAAAGAAACAGGGCTTAAACGCAGACGAAGCACAACCCTCGAGATTGTGGAGTCAGCTTTTAGACTTTCTGGAAAACTCCGAATTCAAGATAAGAGCTGTCCTTCTTCGTTTTTCTTCTTCCTTCATTGGGTGAATAATTACGAAAGCCAAAGAACGAATGGAGAGTGATTCAGAGTTGGTTCCGTTTCCCTTGCTTCCGACTCCGATCGAATCAAACTATAGAGTATGCACCATTCCATACAGATTCCCATCGGACAATCCCAAAAAGGCTACACCTACTGAGATAGCTTGGCTCAACCTCTTCCTCCATTCCATCCCTTCTTTCAAGTCAGAATTTTGAACCCTTTATTGATCTCATTATTTGATTTCATTTAGCTTCTCCCAGATTTCTTTTCTTTTTCTAACACGTTTGTTTCAATTGGTTGTTGCAGGAAACGAGCTGAGAGTGATCCTACCGTCACTGATGCTCATGTCAGAGCTGAAAAATTTGCTCAAAGGTTGATTTTTTAACCCGATTTTCAATATTTATTTGAGATAGCTTAGGATCCATCGGTCTATCTCTTTTTGCTTTGGATGTATACAATGTCGGAATTTTTTTTCTTATTTACTTCATTAATTTATATTAGCAAATATAATTTAATGAAATTTTTGGAATTAGCAAATGTAATATGATAGTGTGAACTTTATCACCTTAGCATATGCCTGCTTCTGTTTTTATTGTCGATATATTGAACTTACTGAATTTGGGTTACTTCTATTTTCTTGTTAGGGAAACAATTTCTTCCTTTTTAACAAAAATCATATGTTGATGAAGTTGAATCGTGGGTTAGTTTCAAATGTAGTCTAGCATATAACGGCATTTAGATGGTCTGTTTTTCCTGGAAGGTAGGTTCGTAAAGTAGCTGCTTATGCTGTAGAGGTTTTAAGAATTGGACTGAGTTTACCTATCATGCTAGTTGATACATGTTTGTTTCAGTAGAGGATTCTATTATTGTTGTGCCATCCCAAACTTTGATAGCATTATTATTTCTGTGCATAAATTGCTAAAAGGTATTTGGAGATACTTGAGGACTTCAAGAAAGATCCAGAAAGTCATGGCGGGCCACCTGATGCCATTGTGAGTCAAACCCTGGGATGTTGTTTTCCAATTCATTTTATCATTTGCAGGAATATTTTGCATGACGGTCTATTGTTTAGAGTCTGATTTTTTTTCCTTAATTTACTGTTTATGGGGATGTTTAAGCTTCTTTGCCGAATTCGTGAGCAAGTCCTTAGGGAATTGGGCTTCAGAGATATTTTCAAGAAAGTCAAGGTAAATGTTAAACTTTTCTACTTTATGTCTTTCTTTCACGTGCTAAATCTGTAGAATTTTAAAAGCAAATGAAATGAGTGGCGACATGAAAGTATCGGATTCTAATGATGCCCCAAAACATATGGTTTGGAAGAACAAAATGATTTGTGAGAGCCATAACCTGACTCTTCTGAACTTTTCTGTTGATTGACTAGCAATACTGGCCAGTCAAATGATATAATAGATGGATGATTGGGGGAGAAGCGAGAGATAGGGTGTGGAAAGGGGATTGATGACATTGGCCATCCTGTTTCTATTTTGTTTTTACTTAAAGATTCTTTTCTTAACAACTTGCTATAGGATGAAGAGAATGCAAAGGCTATATCCTTATTTGGGAATGTTGTCCGTCTTAATGATGCTATTGAAGATGATGGCAAGCGTCTCGAGAATCTTGTGAGAGGAATATTTGCGGGAAACATATTTGATCTTGGTTCAGCACAGGTAGGTTAATCCTTTATCTCATAATCATGAAAATTATTTTGAACATTTCAGTTTTGGTCTGCAATCTGTACATATTGTTTTAGCTGATTAAATTATTATTGTGTAAACAATCAATCATATTGTTTTTATTTCTTGAAGCTCGCTGAGATTTTCTCAAAGGACGGCATGTCCTTTTTGGCTAGTTGTCAAAATCTTGTCCCCCGGCCTTGGGTTATTGATGACTTGGATGCTTTCAAAGTAAGATGGAGCAAGAAAACTTGGAAAAAGGTGAGTGCCTAATGTGGTTTATTTTACATGATGTTCAAATCCTTGAAAACGTTTCTCTCAGAAAAGGGGGAAGAAAAATGAACGCTAGGGTATGTTTGCCCCTTGTCTTAATGAGTTTTATTTTTGTACATGACAGGCTGTCATTTTTGTTGATAATTCTGGTGCCGATATCATTTTGGGTATTCTACCTTTTGCAAGAGAATTACTCCGACGTGGAACTAAGGTTTGCCTTCATATTCAGTTATGTCTGTTGCAAATGTAATCTGCTTATTTAATGATGTTGTTAACAAATATATTTTGTAATATTTTACAGGACCAAAATATCTAGAATATTTTTGTATAATTTAATTTAAAAAAAAAATACCGTTTATCGCTGTATTGCAGACGGTGCCTATGAATTTGAGTGGGCTTTAATAGGGCCCAAAATCTAGCCCAAATTATTCTTTGTGGCGACTTTAAAGCTAGCGTAATCAATAAAATCTAATAAGTCGGTTTGAAAGAATAATTAAAAATAAATAAGTAAATAAAAACGCATAGCATCTAAAGGATAATGCCAAGTGCCAACCACCCATGCACTTTGAAGTTCTTGCAAGTTTTTAATTGTAATATAAAAAAAGAAAAGAAAAAGTAAGCATTAATTTATATAGAGTTAAAAATCAATTTTTTTTAAAAAAATTATCTTAATGTAACGCCATAAAATTCATTACAGTTTTGCTTCTCTAAAAACATGAACAACTTCAGGCGTACTTTCAAACAAATTCCAATTAGGATTACAATTTTCAAATTGTTTTCTCTAAAAATATAAATATTAAACACTGGTATTACAATTTCTAATAGTCTTTCTGTCAAGCCCACTTGCATTAATGCTCATAATTAGAAAAGTATCATTCAGCCAATAAGATTGAAATTTATATTTACAAATCATTTTGAATTAAGAGATTTTTTAAACCAATTAATGCATGCACTTCTGTTGTCCAACAAACAATACAGAAACTTGTAGAAATCCATATCCTATTCCTACCATAACTCAAAATCTGTACGAAGGTTTTGATCATTTGTAGTGGATAAGAAACTACGATTTGAACAGGGGCAACATGTGAACACCATGGCAAGAACCCCTAGCAATAGGAAGCCCTAGCATTTAGAGATGTTAATGGAAGAAAATAATGATAATTGATCCATGATAAAGAAAGACACTTTCATCGTTAAACTCCAAAGCCGAAAAGTTATTTTCTCATGCAAATAAAATTTCATTCAAAAGCAAAAGATTACACAGTTTCTGATAAGACATAAAGCGGGAATTACCATGTTCATGTCAATGGATTGGCACCATTTTGTCTCACTCTACCGTTTCTTTTCTCTTTCATTTGCTAATTCCCAATTCTAGAGCCAAGAAGAATTAAAATGTCCAAAGTTTGAAGCACTTCCAACTGTAGCTGATGTGCATGTGAGCTTCGGCTTTTGGCTTTTCCAGGGAATTGGATGAATCCTGCTTGAAGTCTTTTTATTACCATTTGTTAAGTGGCCAACAGCACAACCTGATTAAGTGCAAGAATAAAATATGGTTAATAATGGAGAAAATTAACACAACTAACCTAATATAGGATTAAAAAATTGCATAATTCCTGGGAATTATTTCAGAAACAGACAAAGAGCAGTCGTGAGTCATGCAGTCTATTTTCCAATCTTTAAGCTCTAGATCTCACAGGGAAAACAACATATATTTGTTTTCGTTAGCTGAAAGAGAAACTTCTGAGCCGTAATGCATCAATCCCTGTAACTTTATCTTGACTAAAACCACAAAAAGAAAGAAAGAAAGAAAGAAAGAACACTTTCTGCATATTCGCCATCATTATTCCTTCATGCAAGTACGGGACTGGAACCAATGAGAATAGGAATAATTTAGATCCAATAAGTTTTCACACAGTGAACGATCAAAGAACAGTTTTAGATCACAATAATTAAATGCTCGCCAATGTAATATGCTCAAGTTGTGTTGCTTTTAGTGCCTAGGCGGGGAATCGGGATTTTCTCTTGATCCTAATATTTATCTGATCTGTAGCAAATAAGTGATATGATCAATGGTTAGTAAAATTAAAATATTAACTTTTGAAAATTAAGTTTAGATTAGGCGAGGATCCTAATTCATAGCCAGGTAGATTCAATACTCGAATTGAACAATGATCTACTACTGCTGCGTACAATTCAACAAAACTATACAAGAAGCAAAAATCTACAGAGAAAAGGGTTTAAAGTTAACTATCCTTTCAATATTTATTACTCGGAAACATTTTCCTGACGCAAAATGAACTTTCCATAATTGCCAAACAAAGGACGAAATGCTTATTGTACTTGTTTACATGATGCATTGTTAACTTAAAAATATACTATTTCAGGCAATGATATCTCAGTTTTAGAGCCCGACTTATGATAATGATGATTAACTCTTTCCATCAACAGTTTTATTTGTGAAGAATCTTTATAAAAAAGGAGCCCTTTTTTAAGAAAGCTTACCAAATTTGAGAATGACTATGTACGCCACAAAGGAGACCCAAAAGAAACTAACTTTTTAACTAAAGTGAGAAATGTCCCTGGTCACAATAAAATGTACTTCTAACCCTTGTGTGCTATTGATATAAAAGAGTAAATTTCTGACTAATCTTAAGCAAAGCAATCCTAAGTTTTAGTTCCTGTGAAATATACCAGCCACACAGATTTACTTAAAGCTTGGGAAAATGACAGGACTTGGCTCTTCATGCGGAGCATGCAAATTCCTGAGAAGAAGGTGCACAAGTGATTGCATTTTTGCTCCTTACTTCTGTTATGACCAGGCTGCAACTCACTTCGCAGCAGTGCATAAAGTGTTCGGCGCAAGCAACGTCTCAAAGCTGTTACTACACCTACCAGTACACAACCGGGGTGATGCTGCTATCACCATATCTTACGAAGCATTGGCACGTATGCAGGATCCTATCTATGGCTGTGTTGCTCATATCTTTGCGCTCCAACAACAGGTTTTCTGTTTCCAGATACCGTCATGTTCATGCTCTCCAGCCCTGTAAAATCATGATATTATCAAATGGGTTTAACTAGACATATGCTCTGATTACTATCTACTTATGTTGTAATGCAGGTTACCGACTTACAAGAAGAAATAGAGATTCTCGAGAATCATATGGCTAATCACTTGGTTGGATTTGTTTGCAGTGGAGGTTCTCAAACTCAAACTGATGAACCTTCCGGTCAGTCATATTTTTCTCCGCATCTTGATACGACAAACGCACTTTACTATCAGAATCAGCAGGCTGACGCACTGCTGCTAAACCATGCAGGAAACATTAACGCTGGCCAGGCTTTTGATAGTCAATTGCATGCAGAGCTTCCTTCCTTCCATGGCTGGGAAGAAGAAAACTTTCTTCCGGAATCTAGCCCAAATGATTCACTAAGAATTCTTGACGGACTGTACCAACAGAATTTTGCAAATTATCCATGGTTTGACATTGATGGCAGCGTCACAAACTTGCTGGGTCCAACCTGGAAGCAAGAGTAGCTCTAGCAGTATGCGGAGAGCTTCTGTAATACGAGAAATCCATCGGCTTTGACATGAAAAATAAGCACCGTTATATCCGTTTTGTATATCAATTATGTAGATAACTGTGATTTTCAAGGTCAAGATGTTCTAGCTTGAGTTTAGCTTCTGCAAACATCCATAGCTTCTAAAATAACTTATCAGATCAGCACTCAAGTTCAGCCAAATCAATAAGTCATTTGGTTTCATGAGAGCTTTAACATTTAAAGCAGTGCAAAACGATTTATAATTGATTCCTATTAGGCAATCGTCACCTCCCTGAATACAAATGAAATGACAGGCCATCAAATATTGGAAATGTTGAACTACCAACATTTTCATGAACTAGAATCTATTGGCCATGGCCTATGGAAAACCTTGAGAAAGATATTGTCTGACTATCAGTACTCAATGACCAGCAGATTTGGAGATTCGGAGTCTCAACGCAGATGTGGCCAATCATTATACCTCATTGCTGATTACCAGGGTCTTAGTAAACTACACATGCAAAGTAGAATTTAGTAAGCTCCCTGAAGTCAATATAAAATGATCATCTGCAAATTTATTCACTAAACAGGAAATTCATGTCCACAGAACTCCATGCATTTGACAGTGGATGATCCATCCATCAATGGAATGATTATAACAGTTTATAACATGCCCATATGAAATAGAAGAATTTCCATCGATAATAATATTAATTAATAGGAGGGTTGTTATACTTTACATTGCCGACAGCATTTATGCAGTCATGACAGAACCAAATTCGACCAAACTATCACAAAGATGGCCGAATATATTTTGATAATTTTGCTTTTAAAAATAGAGACCCCGTATACTATGAGCTAGGCTACAAACGAAGTCAAACAAGAACCAAGAACAACATGAGTATGATGAAAATTTTGATGCCCATTTTCCACATCCCCTAAATGTCATTCAGGCAAATAAAATTACGGAAAAAAATTAACGCCTCAGCAGTCTTCTGAAATTGGTATAAATCGGAACACAACTCACTTCAAAATGTCTGCATATTGTGCATGTAACAATCAGATCCATGCTCTCATGGCGTCAAACATATCATACATCAGAATAGAAATGAATCGGCAACCAAGGCAGGAAACCTTACTGACCCATCTCACGAACACCATTCTCTGGCATTTTGGAACATCTTTAACCATGGGCTAGGGCCTTTTTTGTCCACAGTCCAGTTCTTTGGGTACCAGGGGAACTGCCACATTAAGAAGTGACGCTCTGGATGAGGCATCATGGCAAGATGTCTTCCATCGGGTGAACAAATTGCTGCCACTCCCAAGGGAGAACCGTTCACATTAAAAGGGTACACTTCTGTAGGATTGCCGTCATCATCACAATATCGTAGTGGAGCCAAATCTGAGTGAAGAACTCGATCAAAAACGCCATCGTCGGGGAAATATGCTCTCCCTTCACCATGAGCAGCCCACACTCCTAATGTGCTGCCTTACGTTCCTTTAAACATCACAGCAGGGGAGTCCTTTATTGTCACACTTGTGAAGCGGCACTCAAACCGACCAGACTCATTATGAATAAATCTAGGCTGTGATGGATCACCACCAGCGCCACGCACACCACCAACTTGAGGCCCTGGAATCCACCCCAATACAGCCATGAGCTGACACCCATTGCAAACACCGAGGCTGAATGTGTCTGGATGCTTGTAAAACTCCTGACATTGATTTAGAAGAGGCTGATTGAACTGTATGGAAGCAGACCAACCTTTTGCAGAATCAAGGACATCAGCATAGCTAAAACCTCCAACAAACACAATTCCTCGGAACTCATCCAGAGAAATGATTCCATTAAGAAGGTCTGACATTGTCACATCCCATGGTTCAAAACCGGAAGCATAAAATGCTGCAGACATTTCTCTGTCTCCATTGCTGCCTTCCTCTCGAATGACAGCTACTTTAGGTTTTAAAGTTGCAGTCATATATTTATCATCTGTAGAGGAAGGGGTGAAGGACAGTTTCCATGAAGGTTCATGCCTTAGCTTCAATCCTTCTTTCTCTGATTCAACACAAGAAGTCAACCTTTGGAATGTTTCCAGCTCAAAGCTGGTTTTCTCCCACATGTCTCTAAGGAGAGAAGTTTTTTCACTCAAATGGGTTACCCCATCAACCTTAATTTCAATCAAGGGCGAGGTGGTTACTTGTCCAATGATCTCAGCAGAAACACCTGCAGCAGCTAGTCTTTTGGATATGGTATCCAAATTTGTCTTGCTTACCTCTAGAATAAGACCAAGCTCTTCCGCAAATAGTGTCTGGAAGAGGCTATTACCTTCTGAATTCAAGCCCAACGTAATGCCATAATTCCCAGCAAATGCCATCTCCAGGACACACACCAATAACCCACCATCACTGATATCGTGACCAGCAGAGATAAGTTCATCAGCTATTAGGTCCTGAACAGTCTCAAATACTCCTTTCAGGTAAGGAACATCTTCAAGATCAGGAGACTCATTCCCAACTTGGTCAAATACCTGGGCAAGAGCAGATCCACCTAACCGGCGTTTCCCCATTGCCAAATCAATGTGAAGCAAAACACCATCATCTCCTTGTTTCAAATCTGGAGTCACTGTTTTGGTTATGTCAGGACATGTGACATATACACTAATTACAAGATTTCCAGGAGCCTTAACAACCTCCCCACCAGCATGTGCTGCCATGGACAGGCTGTCCTTTCCCCCATCAATTGCAATTCCAAGTTCTATCATAGCTTCCGAAAGAGCTGTGGCAGCATCATACATCGCTGCTCCTTCTCCATCAAGCTTGGCGGCATACATCCAATTCCCACTAGCTTTAACATCAGAAAGAGAAGTAACCTTTGCCCACACAAGATTTGTCAGCGCTTCTCCAACAGTTAATCTTGCCATTGCCTTTGGATTCAGCAAGCCCTTGATTGGCTGCTCCCCTATGGCACATGCTCCTCCTGTCAAATCAGTATAAGTTTGAGCAATGACTGCAACATCCGCAAGAGTAATCTGCAAAGGACCGACAGTTTGCTGCTGTGCTACAAGTCCTGTCACACACCTATCCACCTTCGTTGTTAAGAAGCGTTTTGAACAGACAGATAGAAGTCTTAAAACCCTCTTCAAAGAATCCATCACTGTTATCCCTGGAGCAATATCAAGTGGCTCTTGAGCCTGGTCCACTCGATGGAATTCAAAGGTCTTTTGAGGCATATCTCCAAGTACTCTCTCAAGCTCAAGATCTACAGCTGGAGGAGGATCAGGGAGTCCATTTGCACGACAATTTTGAACAGCTACACTATCAACTAAAACAACACGGCCCTCACCACTAATGGCTCCAATAACAGCCATCGAGACCCTTTCCCTTTCACAGATTGATTGTAACAAATTGTGGCTTTCAGGTTTCACCAAGACTGCATCTTGCTCCTGATATTCTGCACCCCATATCTCTAAGACGGACATAGTGTAATCACCAACTACAATTGCACGGATATCAATCTCAGCACCCTTAGGGTATATGATTTCTTTAACAACATTACAATTCCCACCAGCCCCCTGATCGTGAATGCTTATAATTGGGTTGTTTTCCCCAATTTCAATACAAGCACGAACTACACGATACAACTTCTGTGCCATCTCAGCATCTCCACGCTGTACAGCATTAAAATCAAGATCTGCATCATTCTGCCCACTAACCATGCTAGATGCTGCTCCTCCTCCCATTCCAATTCGGTATGCAGGACCTCCAATCTTCACAACCAGCATTCCAATGTCAGGCTCACCTTTTAATATATGAGTGTGATCAATCTGCCCAATACCTCCACTGAACATGATTGGCTTCAACCATTCTCGTCTTTCCCCATTTGGGAGTCTCATTCCAAATGTTCGAGTGTAGCCCTGAATCAAAGGCTCTCCAAATTTGTTTCCATAGTCTGATGCTCCATTGCTAGCATCAATAAGGATTTGAAGTGGGGAAGCCAAGTTTGATGGATACATGAAAGACAGATCTTCCCAAGGAGCATAAGACCCCTCAATATTGAGATTCCCAACACAGTAGCCAGCTGTAGATGCAACAACAAAAGAACCCCTCCCTGTTGCATGTGTATCCCTGATTCGACCACCTGCACCAGTCTCTGCTCCTGGGTAAGGTGCCACCGCACACGGGAAATTGTGGGTCTCTGCTGTAAATAGAATATTAAGATCATGAGTACCTGTACTTAATGGACAAGGTGAACCAGGCTGAACTGGTCGCAATTGCCTAACAGGGAAGCCTTTGATAGCGCTTGAGTTATCCTTAAAGCCGATGACAGAATTGTTTGGGTTTGCTTGCAAGGTGCTCTTAACAATCTGCATTAGAGTCCTATCCATAGGTTTTCCATCAATAAGTATCTTCCCAGTGAAGAACCAGTGCCTGCTGTGTTCACTGTTAGATTGTGCAATATCAAACAATTCAACAGTTGTTGGATTCCTCTTAATGTCCTCCCTGAAGAGTTGGGTGTAATACTTCAAATCCTGCTCATCAAATGCCAGACCCATCTCCTGATTGATTTCTTCCAAAGCCTTCCGGCCATTCTCTATGACAGGCACATGCCTAACTTCCTCTGGGACCACACTTGTCTCAAATGTCATCAGCTTCTCATAATAAACACACTCAGTCATCTGATCATGAACCATCGCTGCAAAATCATTAATCTGATTCTCTTGCAGTGCTCCTTTACAGAATAACAAGTATCTTCTTGACCTCTCTAACCTAGTCACCTCTAGTAACCCACACGCGCGACATATGGATACAGCATTAGTGGACCATGCAGTAGTAAACGACAATCTAGGGCCAACCTCAATTATCACAGTATTCAATCCTTCTTGCTTCTTCTTATCGAGAAAACTTTCAGTATCCAAGTTCTCTGGCTCATATGTTTCTTGCAGAAGCCACTTCAAAGCTCCAAGCTTCTCACTTGAAATCCTTGAATCAAGACCGATATTAAAACACTGTTCTGTTCTCAAACCCACAATCTGATTTGAAATCTTTGTTTGAACCGACTTGAGAAGCTCAGCAGTTGAGCTATCCTGAAGCAATGGAATGCGATAAAAATGAATAATATCTTTGGCAGGCTTCTCAACCAATGACCGTTGCTCATCTAATGAGCTGCTCACAACCCCAGAAATAACAGCTCCAGGATTTGATTGAGCAGTACACTTCAATGAAACACCTTTTCTATTAGATATGACAAATCTTAAATTTTGTTTCCACACTGCGCCCCAAAGCAAATTCTTTCTCTTGATGGCAGAATTTCTGTTCAAAAACAGAGTACGCCTGTTTGTACCCTGCAATTGCAATTTCATTAATAACGAAACATCATCAAATCCGCTAAATAATATTAAAACTTTCACCAAGAGAATCAAAAAGCATAGAGTTATATGAAAATAAAATTAAGTAAAAACAAACAACAATCGATTTGCTATTTTTCTTTCCGCTGTGCGTCAGAACAAAATAAATATACCTCAATCTCAATACTATTTCAAGAATTTCTCAGCAACCAAAAATATACAAAGAATCAAAAGCTTACCTGCAAGAACTCAGCCACAGTAATTTCCTTTAAACCAGCCATTTACTCAGCCTGAAAAACCAAAAAAAAAAAAAAAAAAGAATTTTATAAAATATTCCTTTGAAACACACCTATATACATATTTCGCATTAAAAAATTAAGCTTTCCAGCAAAACAAAACAAACCCCCAATCAGTCAAATTAGCATCCAATACGACCAATCCAGTTTAAATTAAGCGGTACGTAGAAACACAATCTCACACTAACTACCAGTAGCAAACATAAATTATCACACAGAATATACAGAAAGTGACCCTTTTGCCGCGAGGTAACAGCAGTTGTCTTGTCAAGTAAGAGTGACGAACAAGGGTTTTGGTTTTGTACAGGACAAAACCCTACTTGGGGTGGGACTTTGTATTTATTTTTTATTTTTTATTTATAGATCCATGCCGGTCGCCACACTGTGTTGTTTTCTACACGAAGGAAATAAAAATCTTAGTGCGCATTCATTTTAGTCAAAGCGAGAATGTTGCGGACCACGTCAGCATTTTGCGACCCATCTTTTCAACCTACGAGGGGCGTTCACGTGGCAAGATCATGGTGTCTTGGCGGTGTGATGGGAGCTTGGAAAGGAGCAAAAACGTGGTATTTGATGAAGTTTGACTACATTCAATTAATTCCCTTTCTTTCCCGGGAGAAAATAACGGGAAAACTGACAGCCTTTTGTCTAAAGTACAATTTTTTCGGTAGACTAACAAAAGTTATTATCATAGAGAGATTATAAACTAAATGATAAATAAATAATTTATTAATTTATTAATAAATAATTATTTATTAAATTAAAAAGAATAATATATATATATAACTTAATATATATTATGCATAAATAATAATAATAATAATAATAATAATAATAATAATAATAATAATTGCATTTTTAAAATTTAATGTTCTAAAAGATAAAAAGATTTAAGATATTTTATAGTAAGTGGTCAATAGTGTCCTCAAGAGATACAATTTGGTGATTAAGCATGATGTGACGGCTGCTTATTGCTTATTTCGTGTTCAAATTTTAAGATTGCATTCTTTGTAAGAGTCTGAGATAATCGAAATTTTATATTATATTTAGTACCACTGGCGTGTGATTCTTATAGATATATCTTCATCGACATATGACGAATACTGTGTACTCTGTGGACATATATTTTAGGGGTAGATGTCTGATCTCGTGTATGGTTAGACACCACAGTGATAACTGAGTACGAGAATTTTTTCGTCATTAAAAAAAAAAAAGGTAGCCAATAGTTTGACTCTTAGATTTTAAATTATTTACATCTTATTATAATATTAAAAAAATATTCCAAATGTGTTGAATATATTATAAAAATTTAGAATGAGATTGAATTTGATTTAAATACCAAAAAATATAATTAACCTCATATGCATCTTTTTGGAAAAGATGGACTAAAAAAAAAATTCTAATAAAATATTTATTAATATTATGATTTTTCAAATTTTTTATATTTAATTAATTATTAATTTATATTTTATTGAAATTTAAAGAACTTTCTAAAAAATTATTATCTTACTCATTTAGTAAAATTATTAGTCTAGTATAATAACCTAATTTGATTCTTGATGATTTTATTATTTAAGAGAGATTATTCATTTATCTTATCATTTGAGCAAATTAAGAAAAAAAATACACACACAACTTATTAATAAATTCTATTGCTCGTATGTTTTTTGTATTTTCTTTCGTTGGTTTCCCTTACCCAATATGCTACCACATCTTGTGATCACATTTTTTTCTAAAATTTTTAAAACTATTATATAAAAGCATGGCTCTCATAATTTAATTTTTAATTTAAATTTGAATACAAATTTTAAATATTTATTTAAATAATTATTAAATTATGAGCATTAAATAAAACCTTTTAATCTTAAATTTCAACATTTAGATTGTATAGATATAATGGTTGAAAATTTTGGTTTAAATTTAAGTTCAAAGAATTTGACCCATTTTATGAATCAATCTAAGTTTTCTTCTTCTTCTTCTTCTTCTTCTTCTTCTTCTTCTTCTTTTCCCTTTTTTTACACGGACACTGCATGCTTAATAAATTCAAACTTAAGCATAAATTGGGTCATGTTATAATTGTCCAAAGGTTATATAATTATTTTTTATTTAAAAAATTTTAGATGAGAATGAAATCACATATTATCTGTAAAATATTAAACTTTACTCTTTATTAGTCGAGTAGCATCTAAGAAGGCAGTGTTACATAATTTGAAGATTATACAAATTAGTATAAAAATAATTCTCTTTATTTTGCACAAGACTACCAAAAGATAGTAACAAATTATTGTAAATTAATCATGATCCTTAATATCAAATGTTAATAGCACGAATAACCCTTTAAAAATGATTTTTAATTTCTTATTTAGTAGGCATAACTCCTCTTAGTGATCTATAATTATGTCTCTTGACTTCTTAATTTTTAAAACTACTACATTAAGAGTTGTTAATAGTCGTTAAATCCTCTAAAATAAAATATTTTTCTTTGATGAAAGAATGTCTATAAATGGAGAAATATTTTTTTTTACTTAGTTCCCTAAACTTATTATTCTTTTTAAACATCATCTTAAGAAGATTAAAAGAGCTTAGAAGACTTTCGTAAATTTCAAAAAAAGTATCAAAAGGCAATGATAATAGTTAGATTTTCTAAAACTTCAATAACTTAATTTTGTATATTTTATAGTATAATTATTGTTTTTATACTTTTATTTGGTATTAGAGTTATATAATTATCTCTGCCTTGTAAATTTTTTTTATGAATTATCAAAGAAATTAATTAGACATATTTTGGTATACATGTGATGTGCATATTTTTAAATATGATTTTTTATTATTTATAATTTTGATATTTATTTAATTTAATGTAATTATGCATATTGTTTAAGCTTTATTATATGCATATTTGAATACTAGAGACTTAATTTACACATTTTGTTTATATGCATAAAAAAATTAACATACAATAAATCAAAAAAAAAATTTATAAAAACATGCAAATTAAGAATGCCAAAATTAAGAATTATTATCAGGTATAGTTATTATAGTTTGTTTTACTGTTGTTGACGTCGTCCAAAATTTGACGTAAAGAAAAATTTTAAAAATGGAGTCGCCATCTATCCAAATAATGGTGGGA
>JAWDEX010000015.1:3591887-3611095 GCA_035221805.1 Trichilia hirta | reverse complement strand
CGACATTTACGAAACATTGGCAATTTGTGATTGGAGTTTCTTATATTTTTTTTTGTTTTGTTTTGAGAAAGTGATGATTATTAACCACTAATGTAGTGGGGGAGGAAGTTAACTACAGTTACATGCTAACTTGAAGGGCCTGCCCTTAAATTTCTTAAATCACTGTAAGTTTTCACTTTTTTTAGCTCTTATAAAACCCTCAATGAACTTGGATTAGCTAGCCGTCATTAGAAATGTAAATCTGTAGACATATAGCAAACAAATAGCAGTAAAATGAAACTTGACCTTGATACCAAATTACTTTCGATGCTCTTCGTCATATGTTTCAATGGTGTTATCACTGGTTCTGGTGCAGAAGGCATTGTACCACGGCGGAAAACTCTACGTTACAGGGGAAGGAGCTCTATTCAATTCAATGTAAAGAGCTTTGATGCCAGAGCTGATGGTAAAACTGACGACAGCAAAGTTTGTTTTCTCTCCTCTTCTTCTTGATGATTATTAGCTTTATGATTTAATTTCTAGGAATGACTTGAAAATCTGTCTAGTGTCCATTTTACCAAAGCAGAAATGAAGTTGGGTTGGTGACGAGGGATTTTATATGTCATCCTTTGGCTTAGATTTTGTTAGTTTTCAAGCATTTCTTTGTTCCTTTAATGTTTATTTGTTGTTTTTATTATTCAGGTACGCAATTTCGAGAGTCCTCAAGAATGTCAGTGTTTTCTAATTTTAAGCATCTTTCAAAAAATTAGCTATAATTTTGACTTTTAAACATCGGAATTAAGCAATTCAAGTTGTACTAGAAAATTAACTTTAAAACCAAAAACTTTTATGAAGAATCCAGTTGCATTTGAAGTCATTTAGCATGTCAAAATTAAGTGTGAAAGAGAGCTGCTGCGCAAAGACAAGACTCTGAGGACTAAAGGAAGAGCTCCTAGAGGAGTGCTTGGGCCCTGCAACGCCCTTGGGCATTGCCAAGCAAAGCCGCGCACTACACCAGCCCTTTAGGGTTGGTTTTGGGGTTTTCTTCCCTTTTTACCCTCTTTTTGACCTAATTATAAAAAGGGAGCTTTTGAGTTTTCAAAATGAGCTAGCACCACTCTAAAATAAAGAAAATCTTGAAGAAACCATGAAAATCATGTGAAGAACAATAAATTAGAAAGGTTGAAGGAGGATTTTGGTAAGAGTTTTTCTCTCTCTCTCTCTACTTTTCTCATTTTCTTTATTTTTGAACCATGGGATTTATTATTTGTATCGTTTTTGTTCTAGTTTATATGTTAGGATGAACTTATAATCTAGAATATTGATTTAATCTATGCCTTGTAAATAATTTACTTACCTAATTCATTTATTTAATTTTTCAATGATTTATTTATGCTAATAAATGCTTAATGCCTTTAATTTCTTATTTAAGAATTACTTGATATCAAACTTAAGATTAGACAATCAAGAGAGATAATCTTAGGCTGAAAATTGATTCACGCAACTTAGGTAATTAATGAATTGAGAGACCTTTAATACTTACGAAGACTAATCAAGAAAGAAATGAACATAACAAACTCGAACTTTTAATTTTAGGTAGCAATTTGGAGTTTTTCATAATAATAGATGAAAAATATAGATTAAAAACTAAATATGCTAGCAAAAATGAAATTTATAGTTTTGGTCAACTTGACCATTGGAAAGATAGTTAATTGTGTTAAAAATCTTGTCTTATAGACTAGAAAAGATTAGATAATGAATAGGATAGTTTGATTGCCTAACTATTTACTTGCTCTTTTCGTAAGTTTATTTGTATTATACGATACTTAATACTTCTAATTCATTGTTTAAGGACTAGACGATTTCAAATTTAGAATTAGACACTTGAGAGAGGTTGTTCTAGATTAGAACTCGAACAATATAACTTAGGATGTTGATGAATCAGGAGGCTATTGAACTCTTTGAAAACGCTAAAAATGTGTCAAGAATATAATGTATTTCTAACTCTTGCTTTTAGGTAGGGATATTAGAATTGGATTTTATAAATATATTTGTCTTGACCTCGAGAGAGGTAGTCCAATGCATTAAATTCTTGTCTTATAAACTTGAGATTGATTGAATAATAAATTGGCATTAAAACCATAGTCAAAGGATATATGAAATCAATTCTCTAGAACATTAGCACATATACTTTTTATTTGTGTGTGGCTATTCTCTATTGTATATTCGTAGATTATAATTCAATTATTAATTTTGCATTTATTATTTTTTTAATTGATTGTCTGGTTAAAATTGGTATAAATTCACCAATAATAATTAATAGAATTTAAATAAATTTCTTGTAGATACATCAACTTGTATTTTATAAAACTTGACATCATATACTTGGAATAAATTTTTGCATACACATCACGCAAAGAACAAACATCATTTGAGTTGAACTCGTGAGCTAGAATTTTACTATGAAATTTAACTTGCATCTCTTCATTTTAATATTTCAATTCTCAACATAAGCATTGATGGTTCTATTGTTAGGCTCGGTTAGAACTTGTGAGAGTACTGTAACAAAATTCTCAATGAGAGTAGCATATTTATAAGTTACAATACTTTTACTGATCAATGAAATAATCAACAACTAATATTTGTGATTTAGGCCTTTGAAGCAGCATGGACTGATCAATGAAATAATTAACTACTAATATATGTGATTTAGGCCTTTGAAGCAGCACGGAAGGAGGCATATGAGGCAACAGGTTCAGTAAATATTCTGATACCTTAAGGGACTTACCATATTGGTCCCATTAAATTTGGATGCCCCTGCAAAAATGTATCAAATATAACCATTAATATGAAGGTTAGGTTCTAAGTTTCATCCGCTTCTGGTAAAATTTTCTTTCTACCACTGTCTGTGTTATCCGGCATCATTGTTGAGTAAGTACTCTGCTCATGATGAAATCTGAGAAACACACTTGCAGGGTTATTTGATAGCTACAACAGATCTGTGTAAGTATAGATTTGGTGCTGGCTGGGTTGACTTTGGTGCAATGGAAGGGCTAACCCTGACTGGGGGTGGGAACTTTGATGGCAAGGGAGCCAAAGCTTGGCCTTACAATAGATGTCCCACCAACGTCAATTGCAAATTTCTGCGAACTGTATGTTCCATGAAACATTTTATCATTTTAGTTCACAATATTTTGCAAACTGGCATTCTCTGTGGGCAATATTGTTGTCAGACCCAAGAAAAGTATGTAGGTGGAGGAAATGGCTGTGATAATTGATTCAGTTTTGGCCTTGCATATGTATAGATTAGTTGGTGCTGCTACATAATCTGCAGAATAAACTCTGATGAAGATTCATTTTTCCTGTTTCAGAATGTCAAGTTTGTAGCAATGAATAGAACTGTTATTTTTCCTGTTTCAGAATGTAAAGTTTGTAGCAATGAATAGAACTGTTGTCCGAAGAATAACTTCAGTGGATGGAAAGTTCTTTGATATAGCTCTTGTGGAATGCAAGAACCTCAAAGGCTGTAAAATTTAAATTTCAGCACCAGCAAAGACTCCCAACACTGATGGAATCTGCATTGAGAGAAGCTCTATGGTCTATGTTTCACAATCACATATTGGCATGGGTGATGATTACATTTCTGTCGGGCAACGAAATTCTCAGATCAGTATTGCTGACATCGCTTGCGGTCCTGGTCATGGCATCAGGTAACTCTAAATCTCTATCCGTGATACCTCCAATGTTCTCTTTGACAAAATCATACCATTTTTGTTATCATTTTGTTAAGGAGATAATTAACCTGTTACTTGAAATACGTCTTGCACTTCAGCGTAGGAAGCTTGGGAAGATATCGGACTGAAGGAGAAGCAAGGGGACTCGTTAGAGATAGCACTATGACAGGGACCAAAAATGGTGTTAGGATTAAAACATGGGCTAACTCACCGGGCAGCAGTGCAGCCACCAATTATTACATTGGGAATATTACCATGAGCAATGTAACCAGTCCAATTATATTTGGTCAGTCATATTGTCCATTACCTTGTTGCCCTGCTAAAGCAAGTTGCCATTCGCATTTTGCTCAAACTATATTGTCAAGAAATCTATATAATGAGTATTATTGAAGAAACTGATGCAAGTTTCATTGCCAATTGGCTGCAGCCGCCTTCACGGGTGAAGCTAAGCGAAGTATATTTCAGGAACATAAGAGGGACATCCTCATCGTCAGTAGCAGTCGCTCTGGAATGTAGCAAAGATTATCTGCCAAGAAAATGTTCACTCAAAGACGTTTTATCAGAAAAGAAACTTCCAACTTCATCTTGTAAAAATATTGAAGCAAATATATTGGTACACAAATTGCATCACCATGAACTTTGTTGAAAATTGTATTGACTATGTAGTTTTATGCTTTCCATGCTCTCATCTTCTGATGCTTGCCATGAAAGGGATTCAGTGTATGTTTGGTATTGTCATGCTTTTATTTAATTTTATTTTATATTTAAAATACGTGAGAGTAATTTATTAACATTAAAGTAAAATAAAATTAATTATATGTGGCCGAGCCATCTGGGACAAATTTTCTCTATAATTTTTCAAAATAATAATAACCCTCCTATTAATAATTTTATAACAAAAATTCTCCTATAATTTCTCGAAATAACAAATATCCTTCAATAAAAGATAAAATATTTATTTTTATCGTAATTCTTTCGTCGTTTTATGCGAATTTTTAACTTTTATCTTATAAATTTTTAAATTAAAATAATTATTTTTTTATTAAAAAATATTTAAATTTAATTCTTTATTTTAATATTTTAATTTATAATACTTTAAAATAAAATTATATATTAATTTTTAAAAATTAAATTTAAAATATTTTTATTTTATATTTATAAAAAATTATAAATTTATTTTGATTTTATAATTTAATTTTTTAAAATTTTCATTTTTTTATTTTTAAAAATTAAATAAAAATAATTTAAATATTTTATTTAAATTATTAAGTGATTACAATATTTTATATTATAAAAATAATTTATAATTTTATATTCATAAGTATTTTTTTAAAAAGTTTATTAAATATAATATAAAATTATAAATTAATTTTTTATTTTATAATACTTTAAACTAAAAATGTTTATAATTTAATTTCTGAAAACTAAATTAAAATATTTTTATTTTATATTCATAAAAATATATGAATTTATTTTTGTTTTATAATTCAAATTTATAAAATTTATAATTTTATATTTATATTTAAGAAATTCCTTTTAAAAATACTTATAAATATAAATTTATGAAATAAATTTTTTATAGTATAAAATATTATAGTTTTTCAATAATTTAATTAAAATATTTAAATTATTTTTATTTAATCTTTTAAAAAATAAAATAAAAATTTTATAAATTTAAATTATAAAACAAAAATAAAATTTTTAATTAAATTTAAGTATAATTATAAACTTATAAATTATAAATAATATATTAATTTTTTATTTTATAATACTTTATACTAAAACAATTTATAATTTAAATTTTAAACATTAAATTTAAAATATTTTTCTTTTATATTTATAATAATTTATTAATTTACTTTTATTTTATAATTTAAATTTATAAAATTTTATTTTTATTTAAAAAATTAAATAGAAGTAATTTAGATATTTTATATAAATTATTAAATAACTATAATACTTTATACTATAAAAAATTTAATTTATAATTTTATATTCATAAGTGGTTTTACAAAATTTTGATAAATATAAATATAAAATTATAAACTAAAATTTTTAAATATAAACTATTATAGTCATTCAATAATTTAAATAAAATATTTAAATTATTTTTATTTAATTTTTAAAAATAAAAATAAAATTTTTATAAATTTAAATTATAAAATAAAAATAAATTAATAAATTATTATAAATATAAAATAAAATATTTTAAATTTGATCTTTAAAATTTAAATTATAAATTATTTTAGTATAAAGTATTATGAAATAAAAAATTAATATATTATTTATAATTTATAAGTTTATAATTATATTTAAATTTAATTATAAATTTTACTTTTGTTTTACAATTTAAATTTATAAAAATTATATTTCATTTTTATTATTAAAAGTTAAATAAAAATAATTTCAATATTTTAGTTAAATTATTGAAAAGCTATAATATTTTATACTATAAAAAATTTATTCCATAATTTTATATTTATAAGTACTTTTAAAAAAAATTTATTAAAGATAAATATAAAATTATAAATTTTATAAGTTTATATTATAAAACAAAAACAAATTCATATATTTTTGTGAATATAAAATAAAAATATTTTAAATTTAATTTTCAAAAATTAAATTATAAATTTTTTTAGTATAAAGTATTGTAAAATAAAAAAAATTAATTTATAATTTTATATTTGTATTTAATAAATTTTTTAAAAAATACATATAAATATAAAATTATAAATTAAATCTTTTTATTGTATAAAGTATTATAATTATTTAATAATTTAAATAAAATATTTAAATTATTTTTATTTAAATTTAAATAAAATTTATAAAATTATGATAAAAATATGTATTTGTCTTTTGGTAAAAGGGATATTTATTATTTTAAAAAATTATAAAAATTTTTGTTATAGAGACTGTTTGTTATTTTATAAAATTAAAAAAAAAAAAAAATTGTTGCAAAGATATTAATAAAAGGATATTTGTTATTTGTCATTTTGTCTATTAAAATATTCATCAAATTACAAAAAGGAAGCAAAACAAGAAAAGCAAAGTCTATGCATCAGCAGCATATTTCCATTTCCAAAAGAAACAGAGGGCACACGTAGACGCAGCACAACCCCCGAGATTGTGGATTCAGCATCCAAACTCTCTGCAAAACTCCTAATTCAAGATAAGAGCTTTTCCTGTTCGTTCTTTCGTTCTTCTTCTTCTTCCTTCATTGGGTGAACAATTAAGAAAGCAAAAGAAAGAATGGAGAGTGATTCGGAGTTGGTTCCGTTCCCCTTGCTTCGGACTCCGAAGGAATCAAACTACAGAGCATGCACCATTCCATACAGATTCCCATCGGACAATCCTAAAAGGGCTACACCTACCGAGACTGCTTGGCTCAACCTATTCCTCAATTCGATCCCTTCTTTCAAGTCAGAATTTTGAACCCTATATTGTTATTATTATTTGATTTCATTCGTTTTCTCCTAGATTTTTTTTTTCATTTTCTGACATGTTTGTTTCAATTGTTGATTGCAGGAAACGAGCTGAGAGTGATCCTACCGTCACTGATGCTCATGTCAGAGCTGAAACTTTTGCTCAAAGGTTGGTTCTTTTAATCTGATTTTCAGTATTTATTTTGGTTCACTTAGGATCTATCTTTCTAGCTCTTCTTGCCTTGGATGTATACAATGCGGGATATTTTTCCTTGTTCACCTCGTTGAATTATATTATTATTGTTCTTTGTGATAGAAAAATGAAATTTTTAGAATTATTGTGAATTGAAAAGTGAAAACTTTATCACGTTAGTATATGTCTGCTTCTGCTTCTACTTCTACTTCTATTGTTGATATATTGGACTCACTGAATTTGAGTTACCTTTTTTTTTCTAATGCAAACAATTTCTTCCTTTTCCACAAAAATCATATGTTGGTGAAGTTGAATCGTCGGTTAGTTTCAATGTTCTCTAGCATATCATGGCATTTAGATAGCCGGTTTTTCCTGGACGATAGGTTCTTAAAGTAGCTGTTTATACTCTAGAGGTTTCAAGAATTGGAATGAGTTTATCTGTCATGCTTGATGATGCATGCTTGTTTCAGTAAAGAATTTTGTTATTATTGTACCATCCCGAACTCTAATAGCATTATTGGTTTTGTGCCTAATTTGCAAAAGGTATTCGGAGATACTTGAGGACTTCAAGAAAGATCCAGAAAGTCATGGTGGGCCACCTGATTGCATTGTAAGTCGAGGTCTGGGATGTTTTCCAATTCA
Organism: Trichilia hirta; assembly: GCA_035221805.1. Classification (NCBI taxonomy): domain Eukaryota; kingdom Viridiplantae; phylum Streptophyta; class Magnoliopsida; order Sapindales; family Meliaceae; genus Trichilia; species Trichilia hirta. The sequence continues at coordinate 3,603,125 of JAWDEX010000015.1, read as the reverse complement.
TTTTATTGTTTGCAGGACTATTTTGCACAAGACAACGATATATTGTGGAGAGCTTGATTGTTTTTGTCCTAATTTGCTCTTTCTGGGAATGTTTAAGCTTCTTTGCCGAATTCGTGAGCAAATCCTTCGGGAGTTGGGCTTCAGAGATATTTTCAAGAAAGTCAAGGTAAATGTCAAAATTTTCTACTTAATCTCTATCTTTCACATGCCAAACTTGTAGAGTTTACAAGCAAATGAAATGGGTGGCTACATAAAGTATCTGACATTAATGATGCCTGAAAACATATGGCTTGGAAGAACAGAGTGATTCATGATAGCCATAACCTGACTCTACTGAACTGTTCTGTTGACTGACTAGCAATAGTGGTCAGGGGATAGGCAAGAGAAAGGTTAAGGAGAGGGGATTGATGATTTGGCCATCCTGTTTCTATTTGTTTTTGCTTAAAGACTGTTCTTTTATTGACAAATTGCCATAGGATGAAGAGAATGCAAAGGCTATATCCTTATTTGTGGATGTTGTCCGTCTCAATGATGCTATTGAAGATGAAGCCAAGCATCTAGAGAATCTTGTGAGGGGAATATTTGCAGGAAACATATTTGATCTTTGTTCAGCACAGGTAGGTTAATCTTCTATCTCATTGTTATGAAAATTTTTTAAGCATTTCAGTTTTGGTCTGGCAATCTGTACACATTATTTTAGCTGATCAAATATTAATGTGCATAAAACTGGTCATATTCCTTTTATTTCTTGAAGCTTGCTGAGGTTTTCTCAAAAGATGGTATGTCCTTTTTGGCTAATTGTCAAAATCTAGTCCCCCGGCCTTGGGTTATTGATGACTTGGATGCTTTCAAAGTAAGATGGAGCAAGAAAATTTGGAAAAAGGCGAGTTCCTAATGTGGTTTATTTTACATGATATTCACATCCTTGAAAACATTTCTCTCAGAAAAAAATATCAAAGCTATGGTATGTTAGCACCATGTCTTAAATGAGTTATGTTTTTATGCATGACAGGCTGTCATATTTGTTGATAATTCTGGTGCGGATATAATTTTGGGTATTCTACCTTTTGCAAGAGAGTTACTCCGACGTGGAACTAAGGTTAGCTTTCATATTCAGTGATGTCTGTTGCAAATGTAATCTACTTTTTTAAGGATGTTGTTAACAAATAAGTTTTGTAATTTTTTACGTCAGTGAGGTACTTGTTTATGATGTAACTTGTTATTATTCTATACTTGGCACTTAGAACTATGCTTTTTGCTCGCTGCCTTAATCTCATTGCCTGTCAGATATCAGTTAGATTTAAATTTTTGGTTACCATTGTAATAGATTTTTTCATTGAGTTTTTAAAGTTGAAATCTCCATTCCATATTCTCTTTCTTTGCAGATATTTACATGGAATTTTACATATTTTCATGTTTTCTCTTTTTCTCTGTGCAGGTTGTTTTGGCTGCTAATGATTTGCCTTCAATCAATGATGTAACCTACCTGGAACTGATTGAGATCCTATCAAAGGTGATGAAAAAATAAGAAGAATTATTTTATTTTTTCTTATTCTTGTTTCTCTCTAATGTGACGCCAATTTTTCAGTTGAAGGATGAAAATGGAAAGCTCATGGGTATTGATACTTCACATCTTTTGATTGCCAATTCTGGCAATGATTTGCCAGTAAGAAAAGAAAGTTATATGTTTTTTTTTTTCCTAATTAGTGAACAAGTAGAACGGATGCCTGTGAATCACTGCATGATGATTGATTTTTGGTGTATAGTAACATCCTCTTTTATTTTCAAAATTCTTGTAGGTTATTGATCTTACAAGAGTGTCACAAGAACTTGCCTACCTGGCAAGTGATGCAGATCTGGTTGTCTTGGAAGGCATGGTATGTTAACATTTTCAAGATATTTCTGAACCTATATAACTTTTCATTGTTGAGGCGTGGTACATTGCCTTGTGTGCTCTTAAGAGAGTGTAGAAAATTGCTACCCAAAATGCCAATGTGTAGAATATTCGATTGTGTACTAGTCAGTCAGATTTCTGTACTGGTTAAAATGTCAAATTCTCCCAACAATAATATAAACTTTTCATTGCTTTTGGCAGGGTCGTGGAATTGAAACGAATCTTTATGCTAAATTTAAATGTGATTCCCTGAACATTGGGATGGTAATGGTTTCATTTGTATTATTACTTTTTCTCAAAATTACTTAATATATTTACTTTCTGCATATCATTAGTCTCGTGCATTTATCTTGTGTTTATTTTGGCTTCTCTCTATTGCAGGTGAAACATCCAGAGGTTGCCCAGTTTCTAGGGGGACGGCTGTATGACTGTGTCTTCAAATACAATGAAATTTCAAGCTAATTTGATTCTTTGCCTGTACCCTTTGCCCAATTCCTGTATTTTCTGTCAATCATTCAGTGCACATAGCATTAGGTATTACTGCCTTGAAACTTAAATTTCATCCTTCCATTCAATAATGAAACTGAAAATTTTTCATATGTACCCAATTATTTTTCCATACTTGTGAGGGTGCATTATATTGTTTTCTTATGAAGTACCGCTACAAAATTATGATTGTTGCATATTCAAGTTAAGATACTGTCTCTAGATGTGTGTGTTTCTCTGTTACAAACTTCTTCCTCTTAATTGTTGTGGATCATACTGCGATGCATGCAGTTGCACCGCAGATCTCTCTAACTTTGCCATTGCATTCCGAAACCTTTTATCATAATTCCCAAACTTTTGGTTGTCATCCATTTTCTATTTACCCATAAGTTTGGAAATTTTAACACGGAGTCAGGGAATTATATCATAGAAGTAAGAGATTTGTAATATTAAAGTAGGGGAGCTATATGGTACAAAAGCCAGGGAGCTATTCGGTATTGTTGCGTGCATCATAGGCCATTGTTGTTAACGATAGGAGAATGACCTGGTTTTTCTCCAAAACTGATGCATACTCTTCTGGTGATGTAGAATCTTGTCTTGACTTTTTAAGCAGCAATTCTTGTGAAATGTCAAGTAATATTGTTCATTAATGAAGGTAGCAAGTACACAGCAACAAATTTTGTGAATTCAATGAGGAAACAGCTGAAAGGAAATGGAAAGAAAGTCTTTATAGCAAGCAAAAAAACCTGCAGTTCTTTACTTCTTCCTGGTATCTTGTTGATACGACAGAGTCCTTCAGGTTTTCCTGTGTTTCTCTTCATCCATATACCCACTCCCTCTTCCCATGTGGAATCCCATGAATTCTTCACAATGATGTAGTTTGAACCCTTAGATGTTCCATAACCAACTGCTACCACTCCACGATCAAGTTCTGTTTCACAATGACCATTGAACGCACCCTGCAAATGAAATCAATTCATTACTGCAATTTCTTTTTGTTTGGAATGTAACATGTATTCAGACCTTTGGGTGAGATTGGCTTCTCTTACCCCACTGTAAATTGGAAATCTCTGCCTGAAGCTTCTATGGCTACACTGACAGGTCGGTGAGCAAGAGCTTTCAAGAGACTTTGTTCATAATTTTCTGGTACATCTTGGTAACAGCCGATTGTCACCGCCTCCATCGCTTCCTGAACATATCAAATAAACACGATTAATCAAAATAACTCCCTTAATTTCTGAAAATTCTAACTCTAAATAGAAGTTATTTCATCTTCTTTTCATCGCAAGTTCCTTCTTCCATAAGATATGGGTAGTCTTCGTCCTTGTGGAGTCCACCCCTCGCAACTATGTACTCAAAAGGCATAATCCATCAAGCCTCCATTGCAGCCATTGTTGAAAGAAGTGTAACAGTAAATCAACTCTTGTTCGGACAACGAAGTTAGCTTTCCAGTGACAATCTGATTGATGCCCTCCAACGCTGCAACAGTTGAAAATGCCCAACAACTTCCTGCATTGGCATTATTTTACTTTTCAAGAACACAAACATGCAGAAATATATACAGAGGATTTTTGTATACATACCACATGAACCTTGGTTCTTGACCTGAGTAACAGCTCCTTTCTTCCTCTAGTGGACAGATTTTGGTAAAACCTCTAAATCTCTGTAACTAAACTCACCACAAGATTGTCTCCTTCCGTAGAATTCAGTTGGTTACTCTTCATGGATTGAGTCTGCAAACTCATTCAACCCAAGCCAACAGCTACTAACCTCCTTGTTCCACTGATCAATATGCTTCAAGTTTTCTTTGAAAATCTCAGAACCTATGCAACTTCTCTTCTATGCATTTGTAAGCTTTCCCATGTTTGGACATCCGTGATTCCAGCAGCTCAGTGAGCTTCTCCATGGAAGTCAAGTGCTCTGATGAATAACCCACAAAGGAGAAATCATGAACGAGAGTACCAATAAAGCATAGAAAGAGAGACAAAGACACGGAGAAAAGTAAAAACTTGGAATGAGTAAAGAGAGCCATTTCAATGGAGAATAGACTGATGATTGAAACAAAAAGTGAACAGAAGATTAGAAGAGTTGACGTAAGGAATGAAATGGTTCGAGGTATACATAGATTTTCTTTCACTTACTGCTTTAAAGGGAATAAGTTGAAATTGAATTGTTCTTTTTTTGAGAATACCAAATCTTTACGATTGGTTTATTTTTGTCAAGCTTTTGTCCCAAGCAGGTTCAATTGTTTAAGAGAAAATTAAAATCCTGATATTATTAACATCGGATTCAGAGGAAAGGTAGAGACAATAAGCCAAGAAAGTGAAACGTGAGAATATGATACGTACCCGCATTGCTTGTGAAATACTAAAATCGAATATACAATTATTAATAACGTGCATTTGCCTCCTTTCATAAATATAGATGTTGAGGGTGTTTCCTGACCGAATTTTTTGCTCTGTGCATATCATCATACGTGTAATCTGACCTGGATTCTTTTATCTCGGTATTCAAATTTGTCATTGAGTTACCGAGGTGACTTGGTCTCGGCAATAAAAAAACAAGAGGATCGATTAGGATAATTGGGTGTATTCCCCAAAAACTATCTTAACGTCCTATTATTTTAAGAAGCACCATACTCTATAAGTTGTAGGTATTTATTGCACTCCCCTAGTCCAATACAAAGGAGTGGCAAAAAAACCTGCCGGCCTTCCATTCTTCATATTGTCTAATCAAGCTCCTGTTCTCCGATACTCATACGTACAAAAACTTTATAAATATTAAAATCATTACTTAAAGGGGAACTTTTTCTTCTTTTGGTTGGCAACATCGAACTCCTCCTAGAAGAAACCCTTTATATTGCATATTTTTGAGCCCGACAGTTCGAGTTGGTAAACAGTATAAATGTGTTATCCTACCTTGTTATTCTTCTTTATTACATGCCTTTGATCACTTACTAACTTAAGCATTAGAAGTTACATGTCGATAAGTTGACTTTATTCTTAACTTTTCTGTTATATTTTTGGTGGGTATTAGGGAATCTTTGGCCGAGGCAAGATATTGCTTCACTTGGTTCTCAAGGCAACATCAGTAAAATCTGTGTGGTGCACTAAATTTTTCACCCCGAAAGAATTTAGGCATCAACAATTGGCGTCATAAGTGAAAATAAAATTAAAAGCTTTCATATAAAATTCTAAGACTATTGTCGTATAAAAATGCAAGACACAATCGCATCTATTTCTCCAGAACGCAGGTAGAGAGGGACAGGGACCCTATCCGTCTTGAAGAAAAGGAAAATGCTATAAAGTCATCCAATAAAAATAAAGTACTAGATCACCTTGTTGCACATCCAGTAAAGAGAGCAACGTTCAGAACTAAAGGATATGGATCACAACAGCTGAAAGAAAAGCTAAGAAAGCGTAGAAATGTGTAAACGAAGAATAATCAAAAGATACTCACATTGGAATGAAGAAATCAGTGATTGAAAAAGGAGACCTCGAGATTAAGAATGCTCATTCGGGGACAGTGTGGTAAAGGGAGGCGTCAAACCTTACCGGAGACTTCAAAGGCAGTGGCCAGCCATCCGCAATGAAAAAGGGGCCCAAAGACCCAATATCTATTTAAGGGTGCTATTAAGAAAAATGCTCAACTTACACCAATTTTCAAAAAGGAAAAGAGAAGGCTAAGTCTAATGCTAGCTTGAAAGTAGACAAATATAGCGAGCTAATGATATCTGATACTCTATGCAATCCTAGGATAAGCACGAGGATTAGCACCAAGTCAAGGCGTGCCACAGTGAATTTGAGATAGCGACTTAATAAAATTAGATCTAAGATTGCAGTGCTTGACCTATTGAACCACACATGATAAAGGCTTGTGTCAGGAAGGTAATGGAGAAAGTTGAGATTGGAACGAAGAAAAGCCTGATTCAAAGCCCAGCAAAAAATTTCAAAGCGAAAAAATACAATGATTCCCCCTTTACCAAGGACATACTAGAGCTAACTATCCCTAAAAAATTTAAAATACCCTAGATCACACCTTACACAGGAAAAACGGACCCCATCTTGCATCTGGATATATTCAGGGAGATGATGTATATTCAGAGACTAAGCGAATCTCAAATGTGTTGACTATTCCCATTAACTCTAAAAGAACAACCTAGGATATAATTTAGGAGCCTTTTTAGATAAACTATTGAGAGTTTTTAATAATTAAGTCAAAGCTTTATGAAAGAATTTTGAGGTTTCATGCAGACTATCCATAGTGCGAGCGCACTCTGCTATTATGACAAGGCCCTGATGAGAGCTCCGGAGTTTTGTGTCAAGGTACCATAAAGAGACGATTGAGTTAAGGACTTTTTATCACCCACTTATATTAGAAGGATTGAAAATGGGGCTTCGCATGAAAAGAGGGTGGTATGCTATAATAAGCAATCGATCAACACCTACAAGGCCACCCAAAGAAAACTATTTGATGAGATGTATATAGAAGACCAAGTGTCCCTAAAGAGACAGGAGAAAAGAATAAATTGCCCCTAACTATAAAATTTCATCTAAACTTGAGATTTATAGAATACTAATGTAAGTAAATGATTAGTATATTGATTAAGGTAAAAAATTAAGTAGAAATGAGGGGTATTTTAGTAATTTTGGTACTTTATCTGTAGTAGTATCAAAATTTGGACTCGTTGACACCAAATAAAAGATTGTAATGCATAGAGTATTATGCCATAAATAGAACTTGAATCAAATAATTATTAAGGGAGTTATGCCCTTTTATGCTAAACATGTAATATTGCGAGCCGATTTCCAAAGTAACTCATCTGTAGTTAAATCATTTTTCATGAATCTTAATATCGGATGAAAGCTCATGATGTGTAAAGTCCAATACCGCAAAAGGCACTTAATTTAGGTAAAGAATAATAAAGTTATGATATGTTTGTAAAAATATCGAAAATGAATCGAAAGTTAAAAAATCGAGCATATTATAAACACAGATCATAAAACATACGTCGAGACACAGAATGAGATAAAAAGTAACCATTTTTCCCGAAATAACAAATTTTTTTAAAATAACCATTTTGCCCTTGTGTGCATATATAAATATGTGTAGGGGTTAGCTTGTTTGTTCATTTCATTTGGGTAAGGGAGGAGAATAGAGGAGAGAAAAAATAGAGTTAGTCGTAACTTTGCACACACACATATTGGATTGACTCACCGTTTGTGCCATTGAACTCTTGTCAATGAGAGAAATTAGATTTTTGCCTCTGACTATCAGAAATATCGCCAGAACAGTGTTCGCGTGCTACTATAGTATTATAGGAAAATAATTTTTTTTTTCTCAATTCAGCTTCTAAAATCGAAAGTTTTTCTTCTTAAAAGCTAGATAAACTCCTGATAAGTAATTCTTCACTGTGAAACCTGATTTTTTTAAGAGTTTAAGAGATGGATAGATAACGATTTATGATTTGGTAATTTTATGGGTTTGTTTGAAGATTGGTGATGAATGATTATACTAAATTATTATAAAAGTATGTTATATTGGATGATTGTAATATAGGATATATTAGAATAAGAAACATTTAAAAAGATTCAGATTAGAAACACTTGCACACCAAGTGTTCAACGAAATGGCTAAGTGAGCATAAGTATAGCATATTATAAATTAAATGACTAAGAATGCTGCTACACACAATGTGATACACATTGTGATAAATGACATGTAAATGAAATATCATAAAAGATATGAAATTATCTAAATCATCAGAAGGCATATAGGGTGTATACCAAGTGCTCGATAAAATGTCTAAGTGAGATGTTGATTGATTTATTAATGATCAATGACTTGAGATGTTTTGAGAAATAAGTTATAGAGTTCACAAACCATTGTATTAGTGTACATATGTATGTTTAAGTCTAGAAGACCAACTATGACTTTGACAAACATGTGGATTACAATTCAAGTGTTCGGTGAAATTAAGTTCAGACTTAGATTAGAATATTAGCGAGATGAGGTAAGTATTTCACGCGATGATTATTGTGTATATATATATATATATATATATACACACACACATACATATATGTAGATAGATAGATTGATAGATAGATAGATAGATAGATAGATATACATACATATATATATAGATATAGATATAGATACACACACACACACACACATATATATATATGCCTATATTCACTTACATATATACTTACTAATATTTACATGTACACATATTAACATATATTTACATGCGTATAAATTACGTATAAACATAGCCATATAAACATAGAATCATGTATGCATGCCTTTATATATAAATATACACATATATTCTTATAAACCCATATAAATACTAATACGTCAGATATATGTGCATTTTTTTAAACATATGCATCGAAACCAATATCTTATACATTTATCATATCGAAAATACATTCTAACATATTCTAATACAAACACAAACACACACACACACATACACACATATATATAAGATATTGGTTTCAATGCATATGTTTAAAAAAATGCACATATATCCGACGTATTGGTATTTATATGGGTTTATAAGAATATATATATGTGTGTATATGTAAAGGCATGCATACATAATTGTATGTTTATATGGCTATGTTTATACGTAATTTATACGCATGTAAATATATGTTAATATGTGTACATATAAATGTTAGTAAATATATATGTAAGTGAATATAGGCATCTATGGATCTATAGATAGATAGATAGATATGTGTATATATATATATATATATATATATATAAAGTTATAACCTTGTAGATATATTTTTAGCACAGAAAGGAATTCATAGCATATGTGAATAAGTATATATGTGATTATATAAATATGTTTATATGTTACAAATAAACAAAATTAAATTTGTATGTATGCATATATGTGAATGAGTATAAGAGTATATGTCATAAATATAAGTAGGTGTATAAGTATAAGTGTACAGAAATATTGGTATATACATATATAAATAAAAGTATGAACAAATAGAGGTGAGTATACTTGATATATATATAAGTATAGGTTATTTTTGTATGTATACAAGTTATGCAGACATTTGTATAATTGTACATGCAAAGTTGTATATATATAAATATATAAGCATATATGTATACGTATATGAATATACAAATTTGTGTATATATATGTTATTGACTTGGCAGTGAACTATTGGCATATATGACTATGAGTTGATGAGTATATGATTAAAAGTACACGTGCGTAGTAATATGTATAGATAAGAGTTTATATGAATCTATTACATATATAGTTATAAATATATAAATACTCAAGTTGACTTGCTATAAATTTATATGAATAAACAGGTATCTATTTGAGTATATACATTTATAAGCATATGAATGAACATGTATGTATACATGTGTAGGATATATGAATATAAGTTAGCGAGTGTGCATATAACTATATGTATGTATACATATGAGTTTATATGTTAAAATACATATACGTGAATAAATGTATATTTTTATGTACATATAAATTAACAATTGTGCATTTGTTATACAAATAAATATGTTTATGAGAACATAAATGAATGTGAGAAAAAATTCTTGTGTTTTCTTTATTTTTTTATTTAATGTAATGTTTATAATGATGTATATGATAATATTGTGTGCTAGTGTTGAGAATATCAGGAAAAGTTGACGTCTTGTATGGTATTAAGGCTAAGAGGAGGCCTAATTTGATGTTGGATATATGTCTCTATGTAAGATACATATGGATATGATTTTATAAATATGCATATGCCAAATATTAATCTATGGATCTAGTTATGATCTTTTTATTTTTCTAATGTTATGAAATCGAAATGTTTTGAAATGTTTTAAAATAGTAGCATAGATGTTGTATTTCATGTGTTGTAGGTAAAAATATTTTATTTTTCTCTTTGTTTTCACAAGAATTTTATTATAAAGGATAAACTTTATTTTATATATTAGCATGATAGACTTAATTTATCTATGAAATTATAATAACTGGGAGACACTGGATTTTATATTATAGGAGATCAGGAGGAGGTCTCAATTGTTTGTGGATTTGATTGCACATGTTAAGATTTTATTAACTTATAATATTTGTGATTTCTTCTCTCAGTAATTTGAATTGTATATTGATAATTTAATGATAAGTTATGCTTTATGTACAACCATATGTACATTATATACAAAGATTCAGGGTACAATCCCCCTATCTCAGAGTTAAAAATATAGGCATGACACCTATCTTAGAGAATATATTGTTGTTGTCTATAATGTATCGTGAGTTATGATATCAAAGATATAGATGTAATATTACTATGATGTTGATATGTTCAAGATTATTATTTTTCTTTTATGAATTTTAAAGTTTTCTTACTAGATGTATCATGATTTTATTATAGATTATTGAGTTTAAAGTTGAGCATTTGAAATGAGTTTGAAAATTGTTTATTTTGTTTGATTGATGATGTGCACGGATCATAACTGAGAAAACTCAGGGGAATACTCCTGGTTTTTTCCTTTTTCATGTTCAGATAGACATTTCTGAACGTAGTATATTGATGATCGGTTGAGACACTCCTAGACGTAGTTTATTTGTTTTGTTTGATTAACGACGTGTATGAATTGTAGCTGAAAAAACTCAGGGGAATGCTCCTGTTCTTTCCTTTTTCATGTTCAGATGGACATTTCTAGACATAGCATATTGAAGACCGGTTGAGATACTCTCGGGCGTAGCTTGTTTGTTTTGCTTCATTTGTTTTATATATATATATATATGATGTTGAACTTTTTTAAAAGTATATTTTATGACTTATTCAGTTTGTATT
>JAWDEX010000015.1:3573121-3586906 GCA_035221805.1 Trichilia hirta | reverse complement strand
AAAAAAAAAAAAAGGATAGCTATTAAAAGTGAGTTTTGTAGATCATTAAAATGTGGAATGCACTATGCACTATCTATTTTAGCCAAGTTATGATGGCTGAAAAAATTATATAAGCATTAAATAATGCTGAATGAGCTGCAGCTCCAAATAGATGGAGCACGAATTGTGTAATTAAAATGTTCACCTCAGTGTATACTCCAGCAAAACCGCTTAGAAGTGCCATTACCTAAAAAAGGAATTCATCAACCGTTATAATTGCTAGCATTAAGCTATGAAACTCTTTTCAAACTTCTCACACCCATTGGATTAAGAGCCTCAAGTTCATTAGCTACTCACAATGGCCATCATCCACCCTTGTAAAGGTGTTTGCAGGACACGATCTGAGCTGCCAAAACAACATAAGGCATGGGAAAATAAATTGAGGAAAAACAAGCTAAACTTCAAAATAAATGACAGTATAAAGTAGAATATTGTTTTCTCTGCTTCTCATACAAGATGACAGTTGAACATTTGATTTCTAGTTTGTAATTTATAGATAGAATTACATATAAATTAGTCAAATGAAGTGAAGATAACCTTACTTAGAGTTTAGTTGAGCCGTGGTGCATCCACAACATAGTAGAATGAAAGCTGCCCACTGAATCTCACTTAACCTGAAAACAAAATACATGTCAGAAGGGCCTGGTCCAACTCCCACAAGAACTCATTTATTAAGGTGTATCTTCAGTTCAAATAAGCATACTCATCAATCGTGAACAACAACTGATTTCTGTCTATTTTAACTATATAGTATAAGAAAACATACTTTTTCTTAAGTATAATTCGGTATAAAACACCAGTGCTGATAATATTCAGGTTCTTTAGTATCTGATAACCCGGTGCGTCCACATAGGCAAAGATGTAATACTGCACAAAAAAATAAAAAAAATAAAAAAAAAAACGAAATAAAAATCACATTTTGTAAAAGAAGTAAAAGGAAAAAAAGCTAAATAAAAAGACCATGATGTTGATACTTATAAAAGACAAACCACCACCACAACCAACCTGAAGCAAATTCTTGACGAGGTAAAGTACTGCAGGGATTGGGTAAACAATAACTTCACCAAAAGTTGTGCTTAACCTAGTTCCACAGCGGTAAAAATGGAAACAAACAATCACACTAAACTTAAATGATTTTACAAGGAGTGGCATCGCCGAAAATTTGCAACATCATCACAAAATTAATAAAATGATAACTTAACAAGATCATATCATACATTTTCTGGATATCTTTCAAAACATTTTAAAAAATCACACTTCAATTATTTCAAAAATACAAAACAAAACAGAAAAGAGAACAATGAAAATAATGGAAAACCTGTTATCGTCATTAACACCTTCATGATTCCAAATTCTTGCCAAAGCAGCAAGCGATAATGCACATTTCAAAGTCTCCACCTAATTTTTTTAAAGGAGGAAATAAAATGTCTAATTCAATATACAGTCAACCCAAATTTTTATATTTAACAGCATCATATCATTAATTCTTATTCCGCACCAAAAAATTAGCTGTGGTGATGCTATACTCATACTTTCCAGCTCTCTTAGACCACACAATTAATATTGCTTGCGAACTCGTAAGAACAGTCAATGCAAGTGTAACAATTGACCTATTCCAATCCAATCAAATATCCATTCGGATGAATTATTTTGTGAAAATTCATAATCTTTCCAACAAAAGTCAAATCTTTCCTACTTACTCGCGCTTCCACTTGGCCCGTTCACTAGAATTTTGAGACACATTCCTAACAGAAACTGTATTTCAGCAAAAACAATAAGCCGATAGCAGTGAAAAATTTGATCTTCAGCAAAAACAAATTAAAACATTGACAAGAAAGAAGCAAACATACTAGCTGAAAGCGATTTTCCTCTCAAACTCTCGATGTCGCCGCTATTGCCGCCACCTCCGTCGTCATCCTGCGAAAATTTACAGTTAAAATCTGAAGTGGAAAAACAAATATTTGGAGAAATGGAAAATAGTACCTCGTCTTTTATTTTCCTGTACTCCATTCGACGGAACTTCGAACCTCGGAGATCTCTCTGCCCAGTGAAATTCTTAGAATTGTGATTTCGTCAAACCAAGATCTCGTACGGAAATCTGTCGAGCTGAATGTGAAAAAAATTTATTTTTCTTTTGTTGTTTTAACTTACACAAAAATTCAAAAACAACGATGGGCTTACATTCAAGGCCCATAAGTGTTAAAAATGGACTAAATTTTGGATCAAGCATGATGAGCGTATCCGTTCTATACTCTGGGCCCATATTTCAGCTAACGATGGAGTCATGGTTTACTACTAACGGTAAGCTGATCCAGGCTTCAGAACCGACAGCTAAAAGGTAGGCCCCACTTTCACTAGCCACCTCATGATGGCCAGGAGACCTAGAATCCTAGATTTACGACGTCTCTACACGTTATTGTTTTCTTCAATAGTACGAGAAATTGCTACTTCCAATTTATCGTAAGGCAATCCCTTATTATCTGCTCGTACACGTTATGATTATTTCTTTTGACTTTGTAATAATCAAAATTTCCACAATATATTTTAATTCCTGAAAAATAAATCCAAAAATTTTATAAAGAGAAAGTCTATTTTTAATATATATGTAACATGTAACAATAAATCATTTTATTAAACAAAATACCCCTTAATTATTAAAATAAAGTTAAAATCGTTCAACAGTAATCAGCAACTTCTCTTCATGAAATCAGCAACTTCTCAAAAGCGCTTTTTCGAGAAGTTGGTTTTAAATGCATTGGCGGTATACAAACTCGTGGACCACACCATCATAGCACCCTATCATCCACCACGAAAAAGAATAAAACAGCCTGGGAAAGGGCTGGGAACACTACATTTCGCCTTCATTTCCCTCTTCCTTCTTCTTCTCTACTCTTCCTCTCTTTAACGCATGTTTGCAAACATCTGTTCTGCATTACATTGAAACCCAAATATCTCTGCAATTTTTCTCTTTCCGTTATTCTATTTTCCACCATGAGTTCCATTGTTCAGAGCACTCGGAAGAAATCTTTCTTACCCAAATCCAGTTCTCTCCCCATCTCTCACTCAGATTCAAACGACCAGAAACCAGGTCTCCGTCGACGACTATCTTCGTTGTCTCTAAAGATCCAGCCCATTTCATCGCAAACGACTTCATGGGCATTTCAGAGATCCAAATCCGTTTCCGCCATGGGAGAATACGCTGGAACTTCCATAAGAAAATGGTGGGATTGGGGATGGACTTGGATCTTATCTAAAAAACCAATCCTTGCTCAAGATCTGGAGATGAACGAGGAAGAAACAAGAATTCTCGGATGCCATAACAAAGGAAGCTGGAGACATGTGTTTTACAAGGTTAGGTCTGAGGTTAGAAAACTCATGGGATCTGATAAAGTGGGTCTTCCTCAAAACTGCAAGTACAATTCTTTCGATTACTCAAAGAATTTCCAACGTTGAAGATAAGCTGTTTGAAGATGGAAGCTTCAAGCTTTTATGGAAGAATAAGAAGAACTCAAGATAGAGTTTTTTTGCATGCATGTTAAATTGTTTTTCGCTCCTCGATTATTTTCTTCTACCATATGTGAGTTTTATGATCTGGGGGAGAAGAAGAAAAAGAAGAAGATCGAAATCTCCAACGGGGTTCGTCGATGTCGATTTAACTGTACTGGGAATGAATCAATGAATGAATTAAGTTGGTGTTTAGTGTTTAGAATTTTCATTCTTAATTTATTATTTGTAATGCAATGTAATATAAGATTAATATTAAAATGCTGTTTCTTGAATTTGTCTGTCACCTTTTGTATTATAATGATTGGTTAATTAATTAATTACTTCTTGATTATTATTGTGTTATAAGCTTTAAAATTTGTCATTTATCAAACACTTTTATTAGTCATTCGATTAAGACAGCCAAAATCGTCGGTGAAATTGAATAGAGTCGAAAATCAATGATTGTAAGGATGACCAAATGATTAACAATCTTGCTTGATCCAGCGGAGGAAGGCATTTGTCCAGTCAAAGAAGTAAGAGGTGAAGCCAATAGCTATGGACGCTGGGGCCTGTTTGTTCTCCTAGAAAGATTGGGGGTTTCGACTAGGAATCGGAATTGCCTCGGTGTTGAGAAGAAAGTGTCGGTGTTGATGTATACGAATTTTGTTTAATATTGTAATCTTCAATTTTTTTTTTTTATAATTATTAATTTTTTCGGTGCATTTTTCATAGCTGGAGGCAAGACAAGACGGCTGTTATTAAGCAAGAAAATAAGAGACTAACTGGCCCTCGTGTTCACAATCTGCTCTGTTAGTTTTTATTGTTATTATTGTCCATATTGGAAAACACCCAATTCTTTCCTTTGGACTAGAAAAATAAGTGCTTTTTTGTAGTTAAATTTTTTAGATTGAGATCCAAGAAAATATTATATTTTTACCCAACCTTTTATTCTAGACTTCCCATGTACAAGAATAAGCTGCATATGCAAAATGAAGAAAGGAAATATTAGACAATTTTCCTTATTCAAACTTAGGCATGTGAAGTGACGATGCGTGTGGGTTGTTGAGAATCGACTAGTACTGTGTAATAAATGAATCTGAACAACAAACGTAACAAATTAAAAAACATGATCTGTTGGGTTTGGTTTTAGTTTAGGGCCAATGATATTGTGTCAGACAAGAGATATAATTGTACATTTATTGAGTTGGGCTTGGAAACTGACCCAAATTCTTTCGAATACCAATGGATTTTTATCCAAGTGTTTTGTCAATTGCTAAATCAAGAATATTCCTCCATTCCTCCTCTTTTCTTTCAAGCCATTGAATGCTGTGATGCTTTTGATAATTGAATTTGTTTGAGAGAGAAAGAGAGAGAAAGAGAAGTGATTCTGCAAATGGCATTAGCAGCAAACAGCATAATCTCTCAGAACAGAACCTTAAGCTCTACCAATTTTCCGTTGCCAAAGCTTCGTCATCACTCCAGACCCAATTTTCATCCTTTTCATCGTCAACCCCCCCATCAGTTTGGCCTTAGAACTTCACCAATATCTTGTGTTGCAAAAACTAGCTTCTCAGATGTTAATGTTCATACCTCCTATCCCACGACCTCTGCCATCACTAGTTGTAAGTTTCTCTATCTTTTTCAGCTTTATAACTGTTGACTTTGTATGCATATGATGGAAGATGAAAAGAATTATATTTGATATTAAAGTTACAACTTTTATCTGATTGAGCATGGTCAGAATTTGCCATAAATGTGTCTGGTGAAGATAATAAGAATTGTATTTGATGTCAAAGTTGTAATTTTATCTGATTTTACTGTACATTTATTAGTGAAAGCATGGTCAGAATTTTCCAAAAATGTGTCTGGGGAGTGGGACGGATTTGGAGCAGATTTCACAAGAGAAGGAAACCCAATTGAACTTCCAGCATCTGTTGTTCCTGAAGCTTATAGAGAGTGGGAAGTCAAGGTTTTTGACTGGCAAACCCAGTGCCCTACCCTTGCTAAACCAGAGGAGAATATTATGTTTTACAAATCAATAAAACTACTTCCAACTGTCGGGTGTGAAGCGGATGCTGCAACTCAATACAGCATTGAGGAGCGAAACATTGGAGATGTAGACAATAAAGTTTCTGTCTTTGGATATCAATCTAGTGGGGATTATGTGGCAGTTTGGCCAATCTTAGATAATGATACATACAAGTTATTAGAGGTGGAGCATTGCTTGATAAATCCTGAGGATCGAGAATCTCGCGTGAGGATATTTCAGACTGTTCGCATACAAGATAAAAAGATGGTTTTAGAGAAATTTAGAGTCTTTTGTGAGCAGTGGTATGGACCATTTAGAAATGGAGATCAACTAGGGGGATGTGCTATTCGCGATTTGAGTTTTGCTGCCACAGATGCTTTGAAAGCTTCAGAGGTCGTTGGGGTTTGGCAGGGGCCTAGTGCTATTGCCAGTTTCACCAATTCTCAATGCGTGGGTTGCTTAATCCTCTTTTCTTTGTTTTAGCTAGTATGTCTGTAGACTAAATCCTTCTGCCTTTTTCTCATATAAGCATGAATTCTGAGTCCCCCGGATTTTGAGACCCTTTTGCATGTTAGTTGGAACCGTACCTTAAAATGCTTGGTCTGATTGCTATACGTTGTGAACTTGTAAAATTTTCCAGAATTTTCTTCAAGAACTTTCAGGAAACGGTGTGCAAAAATCAACAAGAGATGAACGTGATCTAGTATTGCTTCCCCGGCAATTATGGTGTTCAATGAAAGAAAGTGAAGGCGATGAAACATTTCTTGAAGCCGGATGGCTATTTGATCATGGACAAGCTATTACATCAACATGCATCTTCTCGAATGATAAGAAATTAAAGGCAAGTTTATATGCAAATATCTTCTTAACTTAGCAGTTAATCTGTTCCAGATTCTTTATTTAACACTAGGCAATCATATAATACATTAGATCTACTAATTCGTGAAATTTCATCTTGTTCAGGAAATTTCAGTAGCTCGAGAAACTGCAGTTTTGGAAGCCGCATAGCAAGTGATTACGATTCAACACCACCAAATATGCTGTCGGTTGTCACTAATCCTTATGTCATATTAGACTGCAAACAGAAGTTTCGATTTAGGTGTATCTATATATATAAAAAAAATACCATTAATAGAGTCCATTTACACTTTTAATTAGTTGTATTCTTCCGTGTGAACGTACAGATTTCGATCAAGTAATTCAGAACAAAAATTCCGATCTGGGTTTAATGTCAAATTCAATTTTCTACATCTTGAAAGTACATTTAGCTTGACAAGACAACCTCATGCTTAATTTTCATGTGTGGAAGCTACCACATAAGCCTAGAAGAGAAGCAAAGACTAATTAGTAATGAGTTCAAACTTACAAGCGCTTTTCAGCTGCATTCTTATATTTCTTTTCTTATGTGTAAGATGTAATTCCAGCGCTTATTGATATGAAAATTCGTTAATTTATCAACACTTTCACAGTTCATACAGCTGCATGCGAGGACACAAATCCATTTCCTTCGACAACTAACAGATAAACAGTGGATAACAAAAACAACGCACCACTTCACAGCTGGTTCAGTAAGCTTCCTATCATTTTGTTCACTCATACAGCAACTTAATAACAATCTAGATGATAAATCAAGCATATAAAACTCTTTTTATCTCTATATTTTCCGGTGACCAAAGAAAGTTTCATTCCAAGGGGCCGAAAACTTTCTTCACAGCATCATCACCAATCATCCTCATCTGGCTTTCCGTACAACCTGAAAACATACCGTGTCAGAACAAGATTTGCGAGTACAGATAGAAAGAGTTCAGGAAACATATCTACATGAACGGAGGTCTGATCTTCAAGTTCCAATTCAACAGATTTTGAAAATTATCCGTCAGCTAAAAACAATAATCAAATTATTATAATCTGGATAGTTTCGAATCTTCACCAATCATTCACTACATTTTACGACCATAACAGCCCATACAATTTCATTTTTCAGCTTAAATCTCGTTCAAGCTAAAACAGACTTGCAATTTTGGGCAGTTGAACACAAGGAAACTTGTGAAAAATAAATTCAAATTTAGAAGCAGAAAAATACCTGAAAACAATGTGCATGACTGAAGGCTAATGGGAACTGGGTGCATCTCTCATACTTATATTCAGACTGTTTCGCATAGTTCTTCGACCAATTCCAACATTGCCTTTTTGCATCATGGCAACAAATTCACCATAGTCAATTCTTCCATCCTGGGACAATACACATTTGGAAAGTTTTATTTTCGATACTAACAAGGACAAATTTACAACTATTATCCAAATTTGGGAAAAGAAACAAAAAATAACGACGAGTGACCAAATTTAGACAGCTTACATTATCTTGATCAACTTCTCTGATTATATCTTCAAGTAAAACGTCTGTCATGTTATGTTCAGTACAAGCTTGCTGCAGCTCATCAACCGTAATATAACCACTTCCATCCTTGTCAAAGTACTGGAATGCTGCAATTAGGTGTTCCTCACGTTCTAATTTATTGAGATGAACTGTTGCAGCTATAAATTCCCCGTAGTCTATGGTTCCACTATTGTCTACATCTGCCTGAAAACAACAAAAATTGCTTGGTTGATTATAATATAATTCACAACAAAAAAACAGAATATTCGCAATAACCACATAGGTCAATAAAAGGGACAAATGAAATTTAAGGAAAAGAGAGGTAATAAGAAGAAAGTAATGATGGAAAAGGAAATACAATCAAAATGTGATGGTGAAAATGAAATGCAATCATGATAGAGAATTTCACAAACCCAACTCTCTCACTTTCTGTCTTTCTCTGATACTTGCACTCATACATGCATGTTCACATGCAAGAACACAAAGTCATGCATCTTACCGCATCCATAAGATCACGTATCTCTACATCCTTCAAGGTTGAGCCATATCTTCGTAAACCAGCTTTGAGTTCATCAAATGTAATTGCACCACTGTTATCAGTATCCATAGCCTTGAACATTTCCCTTAAACCAGCAATCTCCTCTTCAGAAAGGCTTTCAGCTATAACCTGATCATGAAAAAATACCAGAAAGAACATGATTAATCATATTGAGGTTTGAACTGGGAAAGCAAAATGTCATTAAATGTTGCTTTCAGATGGGAAAGGTTAACTGTATGGGAACAGTATGAGAGACAAAAATCAAAACGTTCTTATTTGCTTCACACAGCATTTGCAAAAGTGATTGTGTATTCTGAATGTGCCAGGTGGCATACACAGATTATGTTCTTGCACTTGGACTTACCCGTAAAGCCATCTTCTTCAATTTATTCATTGCAGAGAATTGTTTGAGACGAGAAAGCACAGCTGGATCCAATGCCCTATCAGGAGCAACTCCATTTTGAGAGATCCAAGGATGACCTGAAGAAATGACAAGGAAAATTATAACCTAATTTAGAAATATATATAGATCTAAAAAAAAATCCTGTCAGGTAAATCGCTACCCTGACAATTATGGAAATGCCAACTCAAACAGAATCTTTCAGTTAGCAATTCCCCAAAAGCAGCGAAATCAGATGGAAAGAATTGTACTAAATTACTAATTAATAAACAAGATTAATGGCAGAAGGGTGCAAATAAACCTTAGTATGTCACAGAGTTGATTCAGAAGGATTTACTTGTTTAGAGGCGATGACAAAGCATCTAACTTAAATCAATATTCATTGCTGCCCGAATAAAACAGAAAACAAACTTTAAAAAGTGATCACTTAAGCTAAAATGGTTTAACACAGCTGCTTTTACATTCTTCACATATACTTGCCACCATTGAACAAAATACAATGAGCATGACACGGAAAACGAGCACCAAATTTGGTAAACAGCTCCCTACTTTCAGCAATATAATATGATTCAAGATCAATTAGAATAACATGGGTTGGCTGTACATACATAACACTTCATGAGCAGTCAAGCGTTCTGACGGCTGAGAACATAACATCTTCCGAATCAGGTCTTTTGCACTGTCAGATATTAGCGGCCAAGGGTCAGAATCGAAGTCAATATGTCCCTTCAACACCGCATCGAATATTCCTTGTTGTGTTTCTAGACTCCAAAAAGGAAACACTTCAGTATGTTGCAAACCAAGCGAAAAACTAATTCTGTTTTATAGCAGCATAGCAAGCGGTGCATACCTGCCCAAAATGGGGGCACTCCGCTAAGCAATATATACAATATGACCCCAGCCGTCCACACATCTGCTTCTGGCCCATAATGCTTCAAGAGTACCTCAGGAGCAACATAGTATGGGCTCCCCACCACATCGGTGAATATTTGACCTTTAGTAGAAAATGTTATATTAGGATATACAAGGAAAGCAATCCAGGACTACATTGGTTCGGCGTGCAAAAAGGTCTCATTACACCATATGCAAGTAAACTCAACAAAAATGAATCCTGGCATCTTGATAATTGTCTCAAGGCATTAGTATTAACTTGGAAGGCAAAAATATAACAAGTGTATCACTTCAGCCATGTTTTTAGTGATTTAAGTGTATCTAAATCACAAATGCAATAAGGCATTTACTCAAACAAATTTAAAATTCATCCACAATATTAATCAAAGGTATTTTGACCAATAAAAACAAGTAATTGATCACCATAAACAAAGAGGAAACTCATTATGCAAACATCTCACAAAATTACTCCAGGAAAACCATTCTACTAATTTTCCTTTCCTTCACATATTTTGGCATTTCTATAATTGCATAATTAAATAGCATAAAGCAGCCATTCTCTACCTGGTTTGAAGAAAACCGAGAGTCCAAAATCAATAGCTTTGAGAGAGAAATCATCATCCTTGTTAACCAACAAGAAGTTTTCAGGTTTTAGATCTCTATGCATAACCCCAAGTGAATGACAAGCCTCAACAACCCCAACAATAATCCTGGTCAACTCAGCTGCCTTCCTCTCACTGTAATGTCCCCTCTGGATGATCCTATCAAACAACTCGCCACCGCCACAGAGCTCCATGATGATATGAACATATAACGAATCCTCGTAAGCACCCTTAATTGTCACAATATTCTTATGACCTGCTAAATGGTGCATTATCTGAATCTCTCTCCTAACATCGTCCACATCCTCTTTGGAAATCAACTTTCTCTTCGATATCGATTTGCAGGCGAACTCAATACCAGTTGCAATCTCAGTACACAAATAAGTAGTCCCAAATTGTCCTTGTCCTAACTTCCGACCCAACGTGTAAAGATCACGAATATTAGCAGTTTTATGGCCTAATACGTAATAAGTCTGATTATCAATACCGCGCCTCATGATAATCTCTTTCTTGAAGGGGCTAATTTGAGGTAGTGAATTATCTTTCTTAGTGTTTTCTTTGGCAAATTCTTGAGAAATTAGATGCTGGGATTTCAAGCTAGAAGGAGAGTAATCAGAATTGGAACGATCAGAATTAGTGTTACGCTTGGAATTGTGGGAATGATCTTCGGGCTGATTGTAGCCCTGATAGAGTTTTCCTGTGAAAGATCCACGGCATGTGTTGCCCATGAAACAACCGCAGTTCTACTTCACACTGTTTTCCTCATCCAATAGCCGATATCTCATCAATTACACTGACATAAATCAAGAAACCCCAAGTCAGAAACTTAAGAAATAATAGAAGGAATATGCAGAAACAATAAATCCAACAATCAAAGCATCTCAACCCTCATTAGGTCAAGTATAAAGCTTCCTTTTTTGCAAGGAAAAGTGATCCCTTTCACCATTTTTAAAGCAAAAAAGAAAATAAATAACAGAATCCCCAAGTCCAGAATCATGAAGATTGAATGTTTTTCATAAGTCACCCAAAAAGAACAAAAAATTTCTATTTCTACCAGTCAATTTCCAAGATCAAATCTTCAACCACAATACAATCACAAAACACGGAGAACGTCAACAGCCTAGTTATGAATATAAACACAGAACGCACATACACATACTAAATGGATCTATTACCAGTTGTTATGGAAAGGAAAGATAAAAGGAAGATACCAAGATATAATAAAAGCTTTTAGCATTGATGACGATGATGATAACGGATCTCAAATAATCCAAAAACACAGCAGCTGGGTTTCTTTTATTATTTTAAAAGTCTATAATAAAACTACGAATTGTTTTCGTCACCGAAGTTATTTTTAGCACGGTGCTGCCGAGAAACATCGTAGAGAAGTGCTGACCAGCTAATTCTTCACCTATTTGTTTTATTTATTTTTTTCTTTAAACGCGGTTTTAGAGTTCACAGTATCATTTCATTGCCATGATGATGTTCCATGAATAAGCTCTAAGATTATTCATTTTTGGCAACAAAAGCAAAAACAGAAAAATAAAAATAAATAACTTTTTCTACATGGAAGTCGTGAACCACAGATATCCTCGAAAGTCTCTCCTTTCTCAGCAGCCAAAACAAAACGAGGGAGTAAAAACCGGTGTTGCATGTGGATTGATTGGTACGTGTATCCCACGTGTGGTTCAAAGACAGTGGGTCTAAGTTCGTATGAAAGTTGTTTGGTCAAAACCTTAGCGCTTGGTTAATGGAGAGAAAATAAAATCTAGTTTGCTAAACTTAGACACAGTTCCAAGGAACATGAAGGGTTTAATTTGAATAGTCTTCTTGTTTTGGTGTTCTGAATTTTATCCTACCATGCTCAGGCTGATACATGTAAAATTTCCAATATCCAAAATTACAGAATTATTACTATTACTATTATCCATTGATATATTTATATGTAAAATAACAATGTTAGAAATATAAATTTTTAAAGAAATTTATATTTTTTTTGTAATTTTTAATAGATAAAAATATAGAAAAGGTAAAAATTATAAAGCACTTTTATATCAATTTATATAAAGAATTTGAATAAAAATTTTTACCCCTAATTCTTTTCTACTTGAAATACTCTTAGGATAGCTTTGAAGAATCAAAGGGCAGAATTAGAAGATTGACTTTTGATCATTGCTTAAAGAGTTTGAATCTTTCCAATATCCTTTAATGTTCTTCTATACTCTATCATTTTCCTTTTCAAAAGTTTGAATCGCCCAAATTTTCTAAGCATCAAGTATTTAATATGCATTAATTGTACTAAATATTCATATCATGCAAGAGGTCAGGGTTAGTAGATAATACAACTGCTATTTTTAATCAATGAGAAGTACTTGGAAGGAGGAAGAATCTTCTCTTCTTGAATTTTAGTCCTTAAATTAAAAAAAAAAAGAAAAAAAAGAAAAGAAAAAGTAAACCCTAGTACTTTGAACTTTCTTGTGTTTTTATTGGTCAATATCGGAAAAAGCAGGATCCAAAAAAAAAAGAAGCTGGCAGAAAGAAGAGGGAAGATGAGCAAGTTGATTAGGTTGATCAGAATATTGCCTGCCTAGAAAAGGTTCCATCTGGTATTGACTCATCGTTGCAGGTGCAAAAGATTAGGGTGATCAAATCATTAATAGCGAGTGTATTACATCATTTATATGCTCATCTCCATAATATCATCTACTGACATCATTTATATAAATTTAATGTCTGAAAATGACTTGCACAGGGGACGAATTTCCCTTTTTCAAGATAAAGACTTAACCTGCTGATCAGTTGGCACTAAAGACAATGAAGCACTGAGTTTCATGGAATCTTAACTGGAAAACATATATGTACACACGGAATAAACTTAGTTCCTAATATGACATGCGTCTAATCCTAATGCTATATGGCCCTAGAACATTCTGGTGGAAAATAAAAAAAGTGTATACATACAAATGCATTGGGATACAAGTATTTGAGGCAGAAAGAACAAGTTTCCTTTATGTGCAAGAGTTTGCTGCGATCGCGATTGTTGATATGATTTTGTGTGGCAAACAATGATGTGTCTGCATCGAAAGGGGAATTTTTCGACTAATATAAATATTCAAAAAATTAAATTATATATGTCATAACTCAATTTTATTCTCTGTAAATTTTATTTATGATCGAAGTGTCGAATTTATGATAATGACATGAGGCTTAATTTTCAAATCATTCTACCAAAATTATTTGATAAGTTTATTTCTTAGTTCAAGACGCCGAATTTTAATAGTAATGTGTCTATATTTTCAAATTAACTATTGGAATAATTTTAACGAACTTGCTAATAATATAGGTATTTACTATTTTCTTTTTGACTTTTGCTAAGTTAGTCTATATAGATGTTACTATTATTTTATCTTTTTATTTACTATA
>JAWDEX010000015.1:3541274-3573021 GCA_035221805.1 Trichilia hirta | reverse complement strand
AGAGTTCAGTTGAGCTGTGGTGCATCCACAACATAGTAGAATGAAAGCTGCCCACTGAATCTCACTTAACCTGGAAATGAAATACATGTCAGAACAGAAGCACTGGGTCCAACTCTTGCAAGAACTCGTTTGGTAAGGCTTACCTTCAGTTAAAGTAAGCATGCTCGTAAGACACGAGTAACAACTGATTTCTATCTATTTTAACTACATAGCAGAAGAAAACATACTTTTTCTTAAGTATAATTTGGTATAAAACACCAGTGCTGACAATATTCAGGTTCTTTAGTATCTGATAACCCGGTGCGTCCACATAAGCAAAGATGTAATACTGCCACATAAAATTAAAGAACACACAAAAAATAAAAATCACATTTTGTAAAAAACAAAGACCATGATGTTGATACTTCTAAAAGACAAACAACTACCACAACCAACCTGAAGCAAATTCTTGACAAGGTAAAGTACTGCAGGGATCGTGTAAACAATAACTTCATCCAAAGTTGTGCTTAACCTAGTTCCATAGCAGGACAAAAATGGGAACAAGAAATCACGCTAAGCTTATATGATTTTACAAAGAGTAGCATCACCGAAAATTAATAACACAATCACAAAATTAATAAAGTGATAACTTGATTTAACAAAATCATACCATAGATTTCTGGATATCTCTGAAAATTTTTTCGAAAATCACTCTTCAGTTATATACAAAAATATGAAACAAAACAGAAAAGTGAAAAATGAAAATAATGGAAAACCTGGTATTGTCATTAACACCTTCACGATTCCAAATTCTTGCCAAGGCAGCAAATGACAATGCACATTTCAAAGTCTCCACCTAATTTTTCAAACAGAGCAAATGAAATGTCAACATCAGTCTACATTGGACCCAAATTTTGATAAATATATTGTTCATGCTTATTCCCTACCAAAAAATTAGCCGTGGTGATGCTATACTCATACTTTCCAGCTCTCTTAGACCACACAATTAATATTGCTTGCGAACTTGTAAGAACAGTCAATGCAAGTGTAACGATTGACCTACTCCAATCAAATCAAATATCCATTCAGACGAATTATCTTGCCAAAATTTACAAATTTTCCGACAAAATTGAAATCTTTTCAACTTACTTGCGCTTCCACTTGGCCCGTTCACTAGAATTTGGAGTCACATTACTTACAGAAACTGTATTTCAGTAAAACCAATAAACCGATGGCAATGAAAAATTTGAGCTTCACCGAACACAAAACTGAAAAATTAAAAAAGAAAAACACATTCATACCAGCTGAAAGTGGTTTTCCTCTCAAGTTCTCGATGTCGCCGCCACCTCCGTCATCATCCTGCAAAACTTTACAGTCAAAATCTGAACACATCAAGTGGAAAAACAAAGAGGCGGAGAAATGGAAAATTATACCTCGTCTTTGATTTTCCTATACTCCATTTGACGAAACTTCACAACTCGTAGGCTTCTCTGTTCAGTGAAATTCTTAGAACTATGATTTCGTTGGTTGAAGCCAAGATCTCGTACCAAATCTATCGAACTGAAATTGAAAAGCTGGTATTATTCTGTTCAATTGACAAAAAATTTAAAAGAAAAACGATGGGCTGAGATTCAAGCCCATGTAAGTCAACTGAATTGTGTTCTAAACTCTAGGCCCATATTGTAGGCCCGTAATAGAGAGAAGTTTAACTACTAACCATAGGCAGATCCAGACTTCGGCACCGACAGCTAGAAGGTGGGCCCCACTTTCAAGCCACCTCACTATGACCAGGAGCAACAAAATCCTAGATCCACGTTTTCTTTTCTTCAAAATTACGAGAAATTGCGATACTTTTCCTTTTTCGACTACTACTTCCAATTTATCGTAAATTAAAAGTTCAATATTTCTAAGAATGGTTCTACCCTATACAAAAGAAGAGGGAGTCTAGTCAATAATAAGACTCATATATTAAACAGTAATTTTAATTTAAAATATAGTATAAATATTACATTTCAAACAAAGCCTTAATCATAATTATATTTTATCGAAATTATTTCTCTTTAACTATTCTCATGCATTTGAAATAATGCCAAATGTAAAAGATTAATCATAATTCATCATCAAGTAAATTAAATGCATAGTTGGCAATTGTCTTATCACTTTTGGCTTTTGTATATACGGCACTGTTGAGCTCTAAGCAATGACAGGAAACAACACTGAAAGCATCTGAGTTGATTAACACTTAATCAACCCCTATTAAAAGAAATTAAACTAAAGTTAAACTCATATTCAACGGTAAGAGAAAAGGAAATTATCACTTTTTTCTTTTGAGATTTAAATTTTTATCACTTAGATAATATTTTTTCAAAAATTATCACCTACTTTATCTTAAATTTAAAAAAAAAAATTATTTCTATTCCTTCAAATTTAAAGGATGATAGTTAATAAATTTTTAATTACAAATAAAAAATTTAAAAGAATATAAATTTTAAGATAAATAAATAGCATTTTAAGTGATGTTTAAAAAATGTGATAAATAAGCAACTTCTCATCATGAAATAATTTACTTTCTCGGGAAGTTGATTTTAAATGCGTTGGCGGAATGCAAATTTTAATGGACCCCACGATCATAGCATCCAATCATCCACCAACAAAAAAGAATAAAACAGCCTGGGAAAGAGCTGTGAATACTACAGTTCACCTTCGTTTCCTTCTTCCTCCTCCTCCTCCTTCTCCTTCTTCTCTTTATCGCGTTTTCTCTCTGCAATTTTTCTCTTTCCGTTCTTTGGTTTTCCACCATGAGTTCCATTGTTCAGAGTACTCAAAAGAAATCTTTCTTACCCAAAACTAATTCTCTACCCGTCACTCACCCTGATTCAAACGACCAGCAACCTGGTCTGCGTCGACGGCTATCTTCACTGTCCCTAAAGATCCAACCCATTTCATCTCGAACGACTTCATGGGCATTTCAGAGATCAAAATCCGTTTCCGACATGGGAGAATACGCTGGAACTTCCATAAGAAAATGGTGGGACTGGGGATGGACTTGGATCGTATCAAAAAAACCAATCTTTGCTCAAGATCTGGAGATGAACGAGGAAGAAACAAGAATTCTCGGATACCGTAACAAAGGAAGCTGGAGACATGTGTTTTACAAAGTTAGGTCTGAGGTTAGAAAACTCATGGGATCTGATAAAGTGGGTCTTCCCCAAACTTGCAAGTACACTTCTTTCGATTACTCAAAGAATTTTGAAGGTTGAAGATAAAAAGTTTGAATATAAAAGCTTCAAACTATTATGGAAGAATAAGAAGAATTCAAGATAGAATTTTTTTGTATGAATGTTAAATTGTTTGGGCTCCTTAATTTTTTCTTCTACTATTTGTGAGTTTTATGATCTGGAGAAGAAGAAGAAGATCGAAATCTGCAACTGGGTTCATAATTGTCGATCTAACTATACTGGGAATGAATGAATGAATCAAATGGGTGTTTACTATTTAGAAAGTTTTTTATTTTTTTGTTTTTATTAGTAAATATGTTTTGTAGTTATTATTTTTGATTCTTAATTTATTATTTGATCCATATTTTATAATGTAATATAAGATTAAAATGTTGTTTCTTGAATATATCTTTTATCTTATGTATTATGCTTCTATTATCAACCGAGTCCTCAGCTAATTTTAGATAGCCCATACCATCACAGTGAGGTGTAAATTAGTTGTGGTATAAGCTTTAAAATTTGTTGCTTACCAAACACTTTATTGGTCATTAGATGACAACAGCCAAAATCGTCGGTGACATTGAATAAAGTTAAAAATCAATGATTGGTAAGGATGAACAGCATGATTAATAATTTTGCTTCCCAGCCATCTGTGAAGTAAAAGTTGTAGCCAATAGCTATGGATTCTGGGGCCTGTTAATTCTCCTAGAAAGATTGTGGGGCTTGGAATACGAAATTACGAATCGGAATCACCTCCTCGAGCTTTTGAGAAAAAAGTGTCGGTGTCGATGTATATGAATTTAGCTTCACCGTGTAATCTACAATTTTTTTTATTATAATTATTAATTATATCCGGTGTATTTTTCATAGCTGGAGACATGACAAAATGGGAGTCGCCAAGCAAGAAAACAAGAGCCTAGCTGACACCCTTGTTGAAATCCACTGTGTCAGTTTTTATTGTCATTGTCCACATTGGAAAACAACCAATTCTTCTGTCGGACAAGAAAAGTAAGTGCATTTTGTAGTTATACTTTTCAGATTGAGATCCAATAAAATATTATACTCTTATAAAATTTTCATTCTAGACTTCCTATGTACAAGCAGAAGAAGCATACACAAAATGAAGAAAGGAAAAGTATGAAATTTTCCTTTCTTTAAACTCAGGCAGCAAGTGAAGTTTGAGAGTTGATTGGTATTGATAAATGAATCTGAACGGCAAAACTAATAAATCGATTAATATGAGCGGCTATTGTTAATCGACTGATGATGGCTGATCTCTAATAGAGACCTGGGTTCAAGTCAAATGGAACACGACCTGTTGTGTTTGGTTTTAGTTTAGGTCCAAAGACATTGAGTCAGACTAGAAACTGAAAGGTACGTTTGTTGGGTTGGGCTTGGAAACTGACCCAAATTCTTACAAGTTCCCAATGGATTTCAGCCAAGTGTTTTGTCAATTACTGAATCAAGAATTTTCCTTCCTTACTCTTCTCCTTGCTTTCAAGCCATTAGATGTCATACCTTTGCTGTCAAATTCTCACTTTTTCCCAGAAGACAGCATTTGTTTGGGAGAGAAAGACAAGTGATTCTACAAATGGCATAAGCAGCTAACAGCATAATCTCTCAGAACAGAATCTTAAATTCTCTCAATTTTCCATTACCAAAGCTCCATCATAACTCCCGACCCAATTTTCATCCCTTATCATCTTCAATCCGCCGGTCAATTTCGCCCTAGAACTTCACCCATGCCTTGTGTTGCAAAAACCTGCTTCTCAGATATTGATGTTCAACCCTCCAGTCCCACTGCCTCCGCCACCACCAATTGTACGTTTCTCTCTATTTTTCGGCTTCTTTTTCAGCTTTATAATTGTTGACTTTGTGCGCACATAATGGAAGATGGGAAGAATTGTATTTGATAGTGCAATTTCAATTTTTGTCTGATTGAGCATATGGTTAGAACTTGCCATTAATGTTTCTGGTGAAGATAAGAAGAATTGTATTTGCTGTTAAGGTTGCAATTTTTACCTGATTTCACCGTACTTCTGTTTGTTAAAGCATGGCCAGAATTTTCGAAAACTGTATCTGGAGAATGGGATGGAATTGAAGCAGATTTCATAAGAGAAGGAAACCCAATTGAACTTCCAGAATCTGTTGTTCCTGAAGCTTATAGAGAGTGGGAAGTTAAGGTTTTTGACTTGCAAACCCAGTGCATTACGCTTGCTCAACCAGAGGATAATATTTTGTTTTACAAATCAATGAAACTACTTCCAACTATTGGATGTGAAGCAGATGCTGCAACTCAGTACAGCATTGAGGAGCGAAACATGGGAGGTGTGGACAATACAGTTTCAGCCTTTGCATATCAATCTAGTGGGTGTTATGTGGCAGTTTGACCAGTCTTAAATAATGATACACACAAGTTGTTTGAGGTAGAGCATTGCTTGATCAATCCTAAGGATCGTGAGTCCCGTGTGAGGATATTTCAGATTATCCACGTACGAGATAAAAGGATGGTGTTAGAGAAATTTAGAGTCCTTTGTGAGCAGTGGTATAGACCCTTTAGAAATGGTGATCAGCTAGGGGAATATGCTATTCGTGATTCGAGTTTTGCTGCTACAGATGCTTTGAAAGCTTCGGAGGTCACTGGGGTTTGGCAGGGCCTAGTGCTATTGCCACTTTCACCAGTTCTTGATATGTGAGTTGTTGAATTTCCTCTTTTCTTTTGTTTTGGCTTGTATTTATGTGTTGACTATGTCTATAGACTAAATCCTTCTGCTTTTCTCAAATAAATATGAATTTAGATTCCCAGATTAGTCGAGGCTCTTGTGATCTTTTTGGATGTCAGTAGGAACTGTGCTCTAAAATGCTTGGTCCTATCTCTTATGTACTTATGAGATAGTTCCTTCAATGTCAATGAAACAAGTTTCCCTGAAGATAATGAAGCAGATATAATTGTTAGATCTAGAAAAGCTTGCAGAAATCAATATGGCTAACAAGGTCGTGAATTGGATAAAGCAAGCATGCCCTTTTCAATTTCACTCGTTAGTCAGAGTGAGATAGTCATCACAGCTGCTATCGTTGGGTTTATTTTACAAATCCATCTGCTGAACAACTCATTCTTGTCTGTTGCTTCACCTTCTTGATTGTTCAGTTCTTCACCATGCTCTTAGAGTTTTCTACAACTTCTTTATACATCTTAAAGTAATTGCACATTCCTTGAGCAATTAAGAAGCATGAGTTTGGAGAAAGAAGGATCACATCATGGACTAATTGTTATAGGTTGTGAACTTGTGTGAAAAAATCAACAAGAGATGAACGTGATCTAGTATTGCTTCCCCCATAATTATGGGGTTCAACGAAAGAAAGTGAAGGTGGTGAAACATTATTTGAAGCGGGATGGCTGTTTGATCATGGACATGCTATCACATCAAGATGCCTCTTCTCCAACGACACAAAACTAAAGGCAAGTTTATATCCGAAGATCTTCTTAAGTCATTAGTTAATATGTTCCAAATTTTTTGTTTAACACTAAGTAATCATAGATTAGGTTTACTAATTCATGAAATTTCATCATTTTGGTTTGTGCTTGTTTTGCATGTTCCCTTGTTTTTATCTTCAGGAAATTTCAATCTCGAGAAACTGCAGTTTTGGAGTGTGTAGCAAGTGCGTACGATTCAATACCAATAACACCGTTGTTGATCTGTACACTAGTCCTTATTAGTCATATTAGACTACAACCGGGAAGCTTTGATGTAGATGTATCTATAAAAAAAAAAAATAGCAGAAATAGAATCCATTTCAACATGTTTAATTAGTTGCATTCTTCTGTGCGAACATAAGAACTTGTATAAGTAATTCAGAACCGAATTTCCAATCCATTTCAACATTTTTAATTAGTTGCATTCTTCTGTGCGAACATAAGAATTTGTATAAGTAATTAAGAACCGAATTTCCAATCTGGGTTTATTATCAAATTCAATTTTCCAGCATCTTGAAAGGACATTTAGCTTGAAAAGACAATAACCCTTCACTTTCATGCCTAATTTTCATATTTGAAAGCTACCACAGAAGCCTGAAAGAGAAGCTAAGTCAAATTAGTAACGGGTTGAACTCAAGTGCTTTTCTGCTGCATTATTATATTTCCTTTCTCGTGTAATATTAACTCCAGGGCTTATTGCCATGAAAATTCATTAATTTATAAACGCTTTCACAGTTCATATGGATAGGCCTCTCGATTTGCTAATGTGACGACACAAATCCATTTCCTTCAACAACTAACAGAAAAACATGGGATGACAAAAACAACGCACCACTTCACTCAGTAAACTTGCTATCATTTTGTTAAGTAATACAGCAACTTAATTAACAATCTAGATCATAAATCAAGCGTAGAAAAATCTTTCATCTCTATATTTACGATGAACTAAGAAAGCTTCCTTGTAATAAGGGACCGAAAAATTTCCTCACAGCATCGTCACCAATCATCCTCATCTCGCTTGCTGTACAACCTGAAAACATACTGAGTCAGAACAATGAGTTGCGAGTACAGATAGAAATGGTTCAAGAAACATATCTAGCTGAACAGATGTCTGATCTTCTAGCTTCAGTGCAACAGATTTTGAAAATTATCCATCAGCTAAAAACAACAATCAAATTATTATAAATCTGGCTAGTTTCGAATCTTCTCCAATCATTCACAATATTTTATGACTATAACAGCTCAAACAATTTTATTTTTCAGCTTAAAACTCATTCAAACTAAGAAAGACGTGTAAATTTTGGAAATTGAACACAAGGAAACTTGTAAAAAATAAATTCAAATTTAGAAGCCGAAAAATACCCATATCTAATGTGTGTAACGGAATGCTATTGGGAACTGGGTGCATCTCTCATGCTCATATTCAGACTGTTTCGCATAGTTCTTCGACCAATTCCCGCATTGCCTTTTTGCATCATGGCAACAAATTCGCCATAGTCAATTCTTCCATCCTGTGTATTTGGAAAGTTTTAGTTTTGAAATAACCACGGAAAATTTTACGACTATCCTCTAAAATTTGGGAAAAGGAACAAAAAATTAAGACAGGAGACCAAATTTAGACAAGCTTACATTATCTTGATCAACTTCTCTGATTATATCTTCAAGTAAAACGTCTGTCATGTTATGTTCAGCACAAGCTTGCTGAAGCTCATCAACTGTAATATAACCACTTCCATCCTTGTCAAAGTACTGGAATGCTGCAATTAGATGTTCCTCACGTTCTAATTTATTGAGATGAACTGTTGCAGCTATAAACTCCCCATAGTCAATGGTTCCACTATTGTCAACATCTGCCTGTAAACAACAAAAAAATGCTTGGTTGATTAGAATATAATCGACAACATAATAACAGAATATTCACTACAGGATTTAAGGAAAAGGGAGGTAAAGAGGAGGAAAAGAAAGTGATGATGAAAAATAAATAGCAATCAAATTGTGATGATGAAAATGCAATGCAATCATGATAGAAAATTACACAAACCCAACTCTATCACTCTCTGTCATTCTATTACACTCACACTCACACATGCATGCACACATTCAAGTACACTAGCTCATGCATCTTACCGCATCCATAAGATCACGTATCTCTACATCCTTCAAGGTTGAGCCATATCTTCGTAAACCAGCTTTGAGTTCATCAAATGTAATTGCACCGCTGTTATCAGTATCCATGGCCTTGAACATTTCCCTTAACCCAGCAATCTCCTCTTCAGAAAGGCTTTCAGCTATAACCTGATCATGAAAAGTACCAAAAAGAACATGACTAACCATATTGAGGTATGAACTGTGAAGGCAAAATGTCATTAAATGTTGCTTTCTGATGGAAAGCTTAACTGCACAGGAACACTAGGGAGTGAAAAAAGACAAAACGTTTTTGTTTCTTTCACACAGAATTGGCAAAAGTGATTTTTGTATTCTTAGTGTGCCAGGTTGCATACACAGATTTTTTTTTTTGCACTTGCACTTACCCGTAAAGCCATCTTCTTCAATTTATTCATCGCAGAGAATTGTTTGAGACGAGAAAGTACAGCTGGATCCAGTGCCCTATCAGGAGCAACTCCATTTTGAGAGATCCAAGGGTGACCTGAATAAAAGACGAGGAAAATATAAACTAATTTGGAAATATTTATAGATTTTGAAAAAGAAAAAAAAAAATTGGTGGCAGGTAGATATCTACACCGGCAATTATGGAAATGCCAACTCAAACAGAATCTTTCAATTGTCAATTCCCCAAAAGCGGCAAAATCAGATAGAAAGAATAGTACAAAATTACTACTTACCAAACAGAATTAATGGCAGAATGGTGCAAATAAACCTTAGTATGTCACAGAGTTGATTTACAAGGATTTACTGGTTTGGAAGTGATGACAAGGCAGCTAACTTAAATCAATATCCATTACTGTCCGAATAAAACAGAAAAGTAACTTTAAAAAACGATCACTTATGCTAAAATGGTTTAACTCAGCTACATTACATTCTTCACATAAATTTGCCACTATTGAACAATCATATAGACAATGAGCATGACATGGAAAAAAAATGCCAATTTGGTCAGTAGTTCCCTAATTTCAGCAATATAATATGACTCGAGATCAATTAGAATAACCTGGTCGGATATACATACATAACACTTCATGAGCAGTCAAGCGTTCCGAAGGTTGAGAGCATAACATCTTCCGAATCAGGTCTTTTGCACTGTCAGATATTAGTGGCCAAGGATCAGAATCGAAGTCAATATGTCCCTTCAACACCGCATCGAATATTCCCTGCTGTGTTTCTAGACTCCAAACAGGAAACACTTCAGTATGTTGCAAACCTAGTGAAAAGCTAATTCTGTTTTATAGCAGCATAGCAAGCAGAACATACCTGCCCAAAATGGTGGCACTCCACTAAGCAATATATACAATATGACCCCAGCCGTCCACACATCTGCTTCTGGCCCGTAATGCTTCGAGAGTACCTCAGGAGCAACATAGTATGGGCTTCCAACCACATCGGTGAATATTTGACCTGAAGTAGAAAATTTATATTAGAATACACAAGAAAAGCAATCCAGGAGTACATTGGTTTCAGCGCATGCAAAGGTCTCGTTATGCCATAAGCATTCCAACAAATTTAAACATTCATCCACGATATAAACAGACGTACTTTGACCAAGAAAAACAAGTAATTAATTACCATAAACAACGAAGAAATTGATCATACAAAAATCTCATTAAATTACTCCAGGAAAACCATTCTGCTAATTTTCCTTTCCACTAGTTTAGCATTTCTAGAATTGCATAAATAAATAGCATAAATTACTCATTCTTTACCTGGTTTGAAGAAAACCGATAGTCCAAAATCGATAGCTTTGAGAGAGAAATCATCATCCTTGTTAACCAATAAGAAGTTCTCAGGTTTTAGATCTCTATGCATAACCCCAAGTGAATGGCAAGCCTCGACAACCCCAACAATAATCCTGGTCAACTCAGCTGCCTTCCTCTCACTGTAATGTCCCCTCTGGATGATTCTATCAAACAACTCCCCACCACCACAGAGCTCCATGACGATATGAACATATAACGAATCCTCGTAGGCACCCTTAATTGTCACAATATTCTTGTGACCTGCCAAATGGTGCATTATCTGAATCTCCCTCCTAACATCATCCACATCCTCTTTGGAAATCAACTTCCTCTTCGATATTGATTTGCAGGCATACTCAATACCAGTTGCAATCTCAGTACAGAAATAAGTAGTCCCAAATTGTCCTTGTCCTAACTTCTGACCAAACGTGTAAAGATCACGAATATTAGCAGTCTTATGGCCTAATACATAATAAGTCTGATTATCAATACAACGCCTCATGATATTCTCTTTCTTGGAGGGGTTAATTTGAAGTACAGAATTATCCTTCTTGGGGTTTTCTTTGGCAAATTCTTGAGAAATTAGATGCTGGGATTTCAAGCTCGAAGGAGAGTAATCAGAATTGGAACGATCAGAGTTAGTGTTACGCTTGGAATTGTTGGAATGGTCTTCGGGCCGATTGTAGCCCTGATATAGTTTTCCTGTGAAAGATCCACGGCATGTGTTGCCCATGAAACAATCGCAATTCTACTTCACAGTGTTTTCCTCATCCAATAGCCGATATCTCATCAATTGCACTGACATAAATGAAGAAACCCCAAGCTAGAAACTTGAACAATGACATAAGGAATATGCAGAAACAATAAATTCAACAAGCAAAGCATCTCATCCCAAACTAGATCAAGCATAAAGCTTCCCTTTTCAAAAAAAAAAAAAGTTATTCCTTTCACAGTCTTTAAAGAAAAAACAAAATAAATAATAGAATCCCCAAGTCAAAAATCATGATGATCAAATTCATGTCTTACATACGTTATCCATTAAAAAAATATATATATTCTATATCTACCAGTCGATTTCCAAGATCAAATCTTCAAGTACAATACAATCACAAAACACAAAGAAAGTTAACAACCCAGTTATGAACATAAACACAGAACACACATACACGTACTAAATGGATGGAAAGGAAGATAAGAAGATATAACAAAAGGTATAAACCTTGAGCTTTGATGACGATGATGATAACGGATCTCAAATAATCCAATAACACAACAGCCGAGTTTCTTTTATTCTTTTGAAAGCTTATAATAAAATTACGAATTGTTTTAGCTTACTGAAGTTATTTTTAGCATGGTGCTGCTAAGAAACGTCGCGGGGAAGTGCTGACCAGCTAACTCTTCTTTTTCTTTCTTTATGTTTTTTTCTTTAAACGCAGCTTTACAAAGTCACCATCGTCGTCTCATCAGCCACATGATGTCCAATGAATAAGCTATAAGATTCTTGTTAGTTTTTTGGCAACAAAAAACGAAAACACAAAAATAAAAATAAATAACTTTTACTCTGTTTCCTGGAAGAGATGAAACAAGACAGATCCCCAAAAGTCTCTCCTCTCCGGACCCAAAATAAAACAAGAGAGTAAATATCGGTGTTGCATGTGGGTTGATTGGTACGTGTATTCCACGTGTGGTTCAAAGACTGTGGGTCTAAGTTTGTCTGAAAGTAGTTTGGTCAAAATCTTACAGCTTGTTTCATGGAGAGAAAATAAGTTCTAGTTCGCTAAATTTAGGTACAGTTCCAACAAACATGAAAGGTTTGATTTGAATGGTTTTCTTGTTTTGGTGTTCCGAATTTAATCCTATTACTATTACTATTATTTATTATCATATTTATCTGTAGAATGAGATATAAATTTTATAATAAAGTTATATTTATATTACAGCTTTTGCGTTATATTATAATTATATAACACTTTTACAACAGTCTCATATCTAGAATTTGTGTAAAAGTTTCTACACTAGCTACTTTTCTACTTAAAATTCTCTTAAATCTTTTAGCAGCCTAGAAGAATCTAAGGTAGAATTAGAATATTGACTTTAGATCATCGCTTAAAAAAGTTTGAATCTTTCCACTATCATCCAATTCTCTTTTATATTTTACATTTTTCCTTTGACACGTTCGAATCGCCCAAAATTTCTTAGGATGAAGCATTTAATTTATGCATCGATTGTCCCAAATATTCATGAGATGCAAGAGATAATGCAACATAATAATCAGGGTTAGTAGTAATTACACCTGTTGTTTTTAATCAATGAAAAGTTTTTGGAAGGAGGAAGAAACTTCTCTTATTGAAGTCTAGTTTTAAATAAAAAGGTAAAAGTAAATCTTAGTAGTTTGAACTTTGCTGTTGTTTTATTGGTCAATATTGGCAAAAACAGTACCCTAAAACAACTGGCAGAACGAAAGGGGAAGATGGGCAATTTGAATAGGTTGATCAGAATTAAATACTGCTTGCCTAGAAAGGTTCCATCTGGGGTTGAATCATTGATGCAGGTTCAAAAGATTAAGGCGATGAAAACATTAATAATAACCACTGGGGATTGCTTGAGATATTTTAAATAGAACGAGCCATAATATCTTGTACTAACATTACTTACACAAATTTTAATGCCCGAAAACAACTTACAGAAGGGACAAATTTAACGTTCTATGTCAGGATAAAGACTTAACCTGCTGATCAGTAAGGCACTACAGACAATCAAGCACTGAGTTTTACGGATTCATAACCGGAAAGCAATTATGTACACACCGAACAAAGTTGGTATGGTTCCTAATACGACATGAGTCTAACCCTAATGCTATAGAGCCCTAGAACATTCTAGTGCATATGAAAAAACGTTACTGATCTACGTACAAAGGCAATGGAATATAAGTATACTAGACAGAAAGAATAGGCTTCCTCTTTCTGCAAGACTTGGCTGTGATCGCAAATGTTGATATGGTTTTGTGTGGCAAACCATGAGGCGTATGCATTCAAAGGGGAGTTTTTCAACTAATATAAAAATCCAAAGAATCAAATCGTATAGAGTTGTCATAATAGACAATGATAATACTTCGTTTGAAAAGGTGAGAGAGAGAACAATTAAAATCTATTAGTTATACGCATGATGTGTCAAAGCAAGGAAGATTCATCATAACAACAAACATAAAACAGACCACTTCTCCAAGAAACTTTATGATCCACATTTCAGTATCAATGGCTTCTTCGATCACAATCAGAGCCACGCAAGCCATAACTTGCCGGCTGCAAATAGCACATGTTTCACCGTGGACATGGAGGACAAATAACTCTAGAGTGACAATTGGGATCATCCATTATAAATATTCAGAGGATTTACAAATAGAACTGGTCAAAAAATAACATTAGCAAGTCTGAAAGGCTTTCATACATTATATACAAAATAATATCTAGGAAAGTTTGCTTGCATACACAACTCTATTGTTAAATAAATCATGAAAGCAAAAGATTAAAAGCAATCCCTTCTATGACATTCAATAAAATTGGAATAATACAAAGAAAAGATGCATATACATTATCTCATTAGTAGTCCTAGGAAAACTGATAGTGCCGTTGGTTGAAGTGGAAAAAATACGGAACTTTCAAGCACCTTTACTAGCTGTGAACCCCATTGAAGAGTGACCATGAAATAAACATATTGGAAAGAAACTAATGCATGAACTAGCCCGAGAAAAACATAAGGTCCACGTTAGAGAAAAGGTATAGCTTCACCATTATTTTCTCCAACATGATGCATTTTACTTGGTTGCAGAATGCCAGTACTGGAGCAGATCGAAATATAAATTTTCACTCCATGAGCTTAAGCTGGTGAATTAGCTTCCTCCACACATCAATGAAGCCCCCCACTAGTAGGCCTTGCACAATTTCAAATATAATTAAGGGTTCGAAGAAAAAATAAAGAAAAATAATGTAAATGCTGTCTGCACTAGGACAACCAATTTAAAAAACAGTAGTTATTGATTGTGAAACACTGGCTCAAAACAGATTCCATAAAGCAAATAACAGCAATCTCAATTCTATGATTCAAGGAAGCGAGAGAGAAATTATGAAGTTTAAAAACACATGGATGCAGGTGCAGTTTTTGGTCAATGGATTTTGCAATACCCTTTTATGGTTATCACAGATTCAATACATGAAACAAAAGAGTAAAAAAAATAAAAATTAAAGCAGATGTGATAGTTCAATTTTTATTTTGAGAAACAAGAAAAATGCACTTACAATCCATTCACAACTTTGATAGTATCATAGAAGAACCATTGCAAGGTAACAACAGGGCCCACAATTGTGATCCGAACAGGAAGGCTTCTAGTAAAGAGATTAGTGAACCCAATTTTCTTCACAGCCTGGAATAAATGATAGCAAGCTATGAATATTTGATCTAAACCAAAACAAAGATGAAAAATCATGAAGAAAAACCTTCACAGGAGCTACCTGCAGCACATTTTCAGCCTTTCTGTTGTAGAGAGAGGCAACAATGTTGTCAGCAGGGTTGGAGATTACAGTGCCAACAGCTCCAGCTGCATAGCCAGCTAAACATGTCACACCGAGCTGTTGAACTCTGGAGCAATCATCTTTCCTCTTTTGCACAATTTTTTCATATATAAGGTCCACTGAGTGCTCAAATGTTGAAAACATGATCATGGAAACTGCAAGTCATAGTAAAGGGTAAAACAGATAAGAAACATGGTAAAACTTGCTCTTCAAACATAAATTCAAACAATGCATAGAAAAAAAAACTCTCATTGAAACTTATTCCTAATTGATAGCCAATTGCACGGCTACCCTTATAACTCAGCACATGTTTTCTGCAGATTAGACTAGTAGACAGTAAAGCAATGTTACAATTTCTCATTCCCTTGTATTAGGTTCACAAAATACATGGACAATAAGCCATAGCAATGCAAGATACAAACATCAGAATTGATTGATTGAAGTCTGTAAATGAAATAACTACTAGAAACAATTTATGAAATTCATAAGCTAGGATATCAGTAATACAATAAAATAATGTATTAAGAATACAATTAAGCAGTAACATTACACGGAAGATTACGGCCCCAAAGCGGAAAAAGTCCCTTGTAGAAACTGCAATAAAATTCGGAGTTTTAAGTAAATATCATTAAAAAGGGAAAATATTAAGATCAAGCAACAGAGTAATATATACCCAACAAGCCCTTCTGTTTTGTACACTTTCGGAAATCCATCACTCAAACCCTTCGCAAAATGGGATTGTGTTTGAACACGAATTTTGACTGCTTCAAAAGGACAGAGGGCAACATCGGCAAAAACTTGAGCAGAAGCACTGCTGAGAAAGAATATGAACGTCCTGTTATAATCCACCAAGATATCGGCATAAAGTCTCTTAAAATATTCATAAAGACCAAATTTGCAGCCGCCTTGAAAACCATATCCACAGAACTTTCCTGACCAACCTCTCCAGAGGGAAGAAGGGCCTTGTTCTTTCCATAGGATAGATAACCCTGATGAAATGCTGTTATACTTGAGGGGATTTACCTAAACAAACAAAATCTTTTAACTATAGGTGTCAAAAAAGTATCAGAAAAAGAAACTAAGATGTATTGGACAAAAGAAGATTTGGCATGATCAGCCAATATCTAAAAATAATCAAATAAAGCAGAAGTGCTTTCACCAATGATTTGGATGACAGACTACACTAAATAATGCATATTTAATAACCATATTAAGCAAAAGAAGCAGATTGACTAATTGCCTTTGTTATTAAATTAACTTAAAATTAACTTTCTTTATCAGTTGGTCTGACTATATTATCAAACTCA
This sequence comes from Trichilia hirta, assembly GCA_035221805.1. Classification (NCBI taxonomy): domain Eukaryota; kingdom Viridiplantae; phylum Streptophyta; class Magnoliopsida; order Sapindales; family Meliaceae; genus Trichilia; species Trichilia hirta. The sequence goes on along the minus strand of JAWDEX010000015.1, from coordinate 3,556,563 downwards.
AGCAAACTACACCAACTAATAGCCCAAGTCTTACGTATTTCCAGCAAAAAGTTCTAATTAACTCAGAAAAAAGAAAAAAGCAACAGAACATGACAAATGAAAAGATCTTCCATACTTTTCACTTATTTCAACCTCAAATCAACCATCGAAAGACCAAAAACATTCCAAAAATATAACAATGGTCACTTCCAAGGAAAAAGTAAGAAACCCACAGAGAATCAACATTCTGTAATACATGCAACTGACCTGCATATTAACTTTCAATACATCAAGAGGTGTAGTTACAAGATGAGTAGTCCCAGCACTAAGCATTCCTCCAATGGCGCATATTCCATAATACCCAGATGAAAACCCTTCACAAACCCTTCCTCCTCTTTCCACTTTTACCCCGACTTTCTGGTCCATCCGGAAAAGAATCAATCAATCCCACATTTCTCCTTAAAACTTTTGCATCAAATTATAGTTTAGCAGAATGGTATAATAATGAGAGACGTTTGGAGCAAGCTAATGTTAAAGGGACTTTGAACAAGTTCTTTGATAATGCGTTCATTACTGAACTGACCTTTCTTCCCTTTCACTTGCTGGTTATACGTCCACGTCCGCGGTTCATCATACAAGGCCCAAAACAAAGCCTACAACACTTTCAGTTGACCGTATCTTTTTTGTGAGCCTAGATTCTTGAACAGACTTAATAACCAAATGACCATATTAACCTCGATTGAATTACTGTATGTATTACAATAATTCCAGGGTATATATGTCATTTAAATTGAAAGCTTGTAACCTGGTAACAAACCTTGTAATCTCGATTTTGACACGTGTACGGCTATTATGCATCCAATTGTACTATGCGTCTCCTTCGTTCTTCTATTGCAAACCATCAATTCTTTGGCTTTAATTTTTAATTATTTTGTATCAATTCTTAGCTTATGAATTACATTTGAAAAACTTGAAAATTATGATAAAATTTGAACAGCATGTTTAATATTGATGTAATGTAATCATACAGCTACTTTTGCTATATAACTTCTGTAGAATAAAATCTAAAATATTATAAAAAATTAAATTTTGACCACTACTTGGAAATTTTTTATTTTTTTGATCATTTAAATCTAAATTTATTTTTTTAATCACTTTATACAATTTTAAAGTGGTTAAAAAAAGGTTTAAATTTGAGTGGTCAAAAAAATAAAAACTTCTAAATAATTGTTAAAATTTTAAATTTTTTAAATATTAAATATTAATTAAAATATAAATAAATATCATTAAAAGTTAGTATTACTAAATATCTTTTATCATTTTATTTATAAGATCAAGTAAAACTCAGGTACACCAAATATACCTAAAAGTATTAATAATTAAGTTAGGATTATAATAAAAAAAATTTGAGATCTAAATGTAAAATAATTAATTTTTTTTGATAAATTGGATACATGATATAATTTAAATATCGGTACAAAAAGCGTATATTATATTGTACAATTTTTTATAATAAGTCAACTTGTTATTGTCACATCAATTTCTAAACTAATTTTACAATTTTTTTTTTCAATTATCACAAAGTTATATATCTTGTATTCGAAATTTGCTTATGTAAAATGTTTAAATAATGACATTTATGCATTTACATTTAAAATATTACATAAATAAATCAATGCTTTTAAAAAAATCAATATATGACAAATCTTAGAAGTTACTTAAAGATTCTAATTATCACTTATAACATAATTATAAGATATTATTTTGTAATTTAAAAAAAAAAATTATAATATTTATAAATTAAAGAATATGATTTTTTTTTAATATTCAAATTTCTTAGTGTAACAACACTAGCTACCATATAAATGCCCCTTACATAATATTTTAATATGGACTAATAAGATGGGTTTTAAATATTTATATTTTTAAAAATAATTTTTTTTTTATAAATAAAGATATAATTTATCTATTTATAAAAATACATCTTTGATCCCTAATGATTTATTAAAATACTTTTCATTATTAAATTACTATCACAAAGATGATTTGGTCATTCTATGGAAATTAAATATTTATTTATTATAAATGAATAAAGTGATCTTACTTAAAAAAAATATAAAAAAATTAAGAATTTGGATCTTACTATTTTATTTTAATTTATATATGCTCCACATAATGGGCATGAATATCATTTATTCTATATCACACACACACACACACATAAATTAATTAACACACTCTCTAACTAGCATAATTTGGAAGCATTTTTTTTTCTATTCTTTTTATTATATAAAAATTACAAAATTATGCATTAATGACATATGGAAGATTCAATCTTAATATTGAAATTATTTATATCTAACAATTAATAAAAATGTAAAGTTAAAGAGATATATATACATTAACATACCCTCTTTTCCATAATTTGGCAGCACTTTCTTCCATGTCCTTTTACCATACTTGCATATACTATTAATTAGAAGCTATAATTTTTAAAAGGGGAAAAAAAAAATTAAAAAACACAATTATTAATCTCTTTGAAAATTAACAATAAATTAAACTTTTAGTTGTTTGTTGTCCACGTCGCATAGTTCTCATCATCATGAAGAATCTTAACCTTTATTGCCTACTTATAATTTTAAATTATTAGAAACCCATCGTGTCTTTTGTTATTATTTTGTTGTTTAGCAACATGATTAGTACCATTCCCCCTCATGATTGAACCCTCAATTTCTATACTTCACTATTTCAACGGTCATTAACAGCTTCTACCTTAAACTTTATGGTTTATGCTACGGTACATTCAGTTATATTGTACGTTTGCATATATTTTTAATTTATAAATACTTCTACCCAAACTTTTATTCATCGTCATAATTTTATAATTTTTAGCTTTAAATTTCCTAGTTATCGTCTCTCTCTCTCTCTCTTTTTTTCATCAATGAAATACACACGTTATCTTCCCCCCTGTGTTCTATAATAAAATATAAATATATTAATTTAAAAATAAGAATATAAATTTTAAGATCAATTTTATATTAACTGATGAATGAAAATTTATATATGATTTTTCGTCATTTTAAACAATATAAATATTAATGGTTTATGATGTGTCTTGATTTTTTTTATATAGATGACTATTTAGAATATTAATTACATAATTAAATTATATTATTATTATTAAATTTAAAAAATTAATAATTCATTGTTTTGAATTTAGTTTGAGTGATGAAGGTTAAAGTTTAATGTTGTCACCACAATTCGAGTAAACATAATAAAAAAATTAAGCTTGATATTTCATAATTTTGTACTATTTTAAATTTTTTCTAATGATGACATTATTAAGTTAAAAAATAAAATGAAATTAGGTAAAAATGAATGCTTTGAATAAGGTGATCAATCAAAAAATGAAGAATTATTGTTGTTGATAACTTCGTCTAAACCAGACCCACAAAAGGGGGTGGGTGCCAAATGTAAATCTATCGTCTCTAAGAATTCAAAAAAGCAATAATAATAATAATTATTATTATTTGGAGTGGGAAGATGCTTTCTCTGCAACTGCTAATGGTATCATTTTCTTCTCCTCCTCCTTCTGCATGGCTGTAAAAATAAGTTTTTTATTTTTGTTTTCAATGTTTATTGTTTACTGCCTCAAAGAAAACATAGCCTTTTAAAAATTTAAGGTTGTTTTGTCTTCTCGGTATTAAATACAGTTAATGAAAGCCAATGGACTGATGAAACAGCATCAGATTGATGCATTTATGAGATTTTTTTAAGGATCTTCTGATTATCTGACCTGTAGCAACAACGTATAGCCTTTCCTTCTTATTATTTTACGGTTTAAATCTAGAAGCCAGAAGATTCCAATCTCCTGAGTTGATGGCACGTAAATGTTTCTGGAGTAGTTCATGGACTGTTCGTTCTCGAAGAGATTGCTCTTTTTCATTGATTTTTGATTTAAAATGACAGACTGGTTTGAATGGCGTTTTACTGAAAACCAATACGTGCAAGACATATAGAGACAGAACAGAGCAAGGTGGCACGAGTGCATAAGGATTGGTTCTGTTTTCTCTTTTAGCCTTTTTCTCTTGGGCCAACGAGAACGTCACCATTTTTATTTTTATTTTGTAAATTTGTATTACCATTTCATTGGCTTATTGGCTTGGTTATTATAAAATAATCTCATCATTGAAGGACCAACTTTTTTCGACACCAAGTGATGGCATTTTGCAGCAACTGGATGGCCTTTTTAGCATCCTGTGATTCCTGAAACTCTTCATTCTACCCTATAGGTAATGAAAGCATGAATATAACCGTTTGGTTTTTGTTTGTTTTTATTGGATTTCGAAATCTGGGTTTGTTTTGTTTTGTCGTGTTTTATTTTTGCTTTGGTTTTTCATGGTTTCTGAATCTGGGATCCGATTGGTTTTGTAGTCAGGCTACTTAGTCCTTCTCAGTCTTTTGGTGCTTGCTTGGTAGAAGTTGGATATTGTAGGGATAATACTGTTGCTAAATTTGATGAATTGGGCGTATGATCTCTGTAAAGTGTTTTTTTTTTTTTTTTAGGTTGCTAAGTGTAAATTCTTGAGAGAATTGCAAAATTAGTTTCTTGGCAAAATGAGTGGAGCTGCGCTTGTCGCGATTGCTGCTGCTATTGGAAACTTACTGCAAGGATGGGATAATGCTACTATTGCCGGTAATTTACTTCTCGATGTACATAATTTTTTCCAGGAACCAATTTCTTTACAGGGAACATACAAAGTGGGGATCTTTCCTGAATGGATAAGGGTCACTTTCATGGAAATATGTTCATTTATTGATGTCATTCAAATTTGGTCCATATATTCTTTTAGCATGGAAGAGTTTAGCTTCTTAGTCATGTTCCTGAAAGATTTTTCCTGTTTTTGCTGCAGGGGCCGTTTTATACATTAAGAAAGAATTCCGTTTAGGAAATGAGCCTACCATTGAAGGGCTAATTGTGGCTATGTCACTTATTGGGGCTACTTTCATTACTACATGTTCTGGAGGCATATCTGACTGGCTAGGCCGCCGTCCAATGCTAATAATCTCATCTGTCCTCTATATCCTTGGTGGCCTTGTAATGTTATGGTCTCCAAACGTTTATGTCCTACTCTTGGCAAGGCTTTTAGATGGATTTGGAGTTGGTTTGGCAGTTACGTTGGTTCCGGTATATATATCAGAGACAGCTCCTCCTGAAATAAGGGGATTATTAAATACACTTCCACAGTTTACTGGTTGTGTTGGAATGTTTATGTCGTATTGTATGATTTTTGGGATGTCCCTGATGGACTCCCCAAATTGGAGATTGATGCTTGGAGTTCTTTCTATTCCATCACTCATTTATTTTGTGCTGACTGTGTTTTACTTGCCTGAGTCTCCAAGGTGGCTTGTGAGTAAAGGGCTGATGCTTGAGGCCAAGACGGTTTTGCAGAGTTTGCGTAGCAGGGAAGACGTCTCTGGTTGGTTTTCCTGCAGCAATTATTGAATATGATATTTCTTTCATGGGATGTATAATTTATTTGCTTGAGGTGATAACATCTAAATTTGAACTTGCATAATATGCTTCTAATATGATATATCTTATACATACCTGCATACGGAGCTAGTTGCCTAGTGATTCTCAGTACAAGTCTAATATAATTCTTTTTCACCCGTGTCTTTTGATATGGATGTATGTAATACGTAAGAGATAAAAATGACATTAAAAGTTGCTTTAGACTATTTGGACGCGAAATTTGAATTCTATTCCTGTTCTATGTAAACTTTATATAGGATGTTACAAAAGAGTCATGAATAAATATGTATCATGCGGGTAATACTGATTTTCCTTGGGTGAACAGGTGAGATGGCTTTACTGGTTGAGGGGCTTGGTGTTGGGGGTGAAACATCTTTAGATGAGTACATGATTGGTCCAGCCAATGAACTTACTGAGGATCATTACGTTTCTGCCGATAAAGATCAAATCAAATTATATGGGCCTGAAGCAGGGCTTTCCTGGGTTGCTAGACCAGTCACCGGACAGAGTGCTCTTGGTTTAGTTTCTAGGCATGGAAGCATGGCAAACCAGAGCATGCCTCTAATGGATCCACTTGTCACCCTTTTTGGCAGTGTGCACGAGAAGCTTCATGAGACAGGAAGCATGCGAAGCATGCTGTTTCCTCACTTTGGCAGCATGTTCAGTGTGGGAGGGAATCAGCCTAGAACTGAAGAGTGGGATGAGGAGAGCCTTGCCAGAGAGGGTGGGGACTATGCATCTGATGCTGGTGGTGCCGAGTCTGAGGACAATTTGCAGAGCCCATTGATCTCCCGCCAGACAACAAGTATGGAAAAGGACTTGGTTCCACAGACCCATGGAATTCTTGCAAGCATGAGACATGGCAGTCAGGTACAAGGAGAAACGGCTGGTAGCACTGGGATTGGTGGAGGTTGGCAGTTGGCATGGAAATGGTCTGAAAAAGAAGGCCAAGATGGAAAGATAGGAGGATTCAAAAGAGTTTACTTGCACCAGGAAGGTGTATCTCGTCGTGGATCAATAGTTTCTTTGACGGGTGAGGATATCCCAGGAGGTGAGTTCGTCCACACTGCTGCTTTGGTGAGTCAACCAGCCCTTTGTTCCAAGGAGCTTGCTGATCAGCATCCGATCGGGCCAGCTATGGTTCATCCATCTGAAACTGCAGCAAAAGGGCCAAGTTGGAAGGATCTCTTTGAACCAGGAGTTAAACATGCATTACTTGTTGGGGTGGGGATTCAAATACTTCAGCAGGTAACTTGCAGAATCAGTGGTAGAACTGTCATCTTCTTCTTGTTTTTTCATAGAAAACTTAAAAAAGTACCATCTGACTTTTATAACCTGTGGTATGCAGAATAGTAAATTCTGGTCATTTGATGAATATCGCAATCTTGTTTCTTTTCCTATAGGTTGTCAAGGAGTAATATCCTAAGAGACCTGAAACCATATTGCACGTGTTGAATGTTGAATTGATCTACTTTTGGTTTTAGTAGTTTCAAGATTTTAGTGTTTGATAAGCTATATAAAATGCCTTTGGTGAAAAAATTACAAGGCTGTCTGTGAGTTTTCAGGGAATTTTGAATCATCTTTGCAATTTTAAGTTGATGTACATTGTCACACCATCATCATCATTGCTATTTTTATTCAAAAATTGTGAATTTGCTTAATAACTTTAACAAATCATTGCTACTTCAAGTATTGTTGAATTATGCATGATAAGATTATTTTTCCTGCAATGAGAACTATTTGTACAATAAGTTCATTGTTTCATTTGCACGGGTCAAACCCTAGAACTGTAGTCATGTAAGGTAAGGGGGGATATCCAAACTCTGTGTTTTCACCATGGCCTTGACTATCATACTTTAATTCATATTGTTATTACAAATATGAATTTTTTTCGTTGAAGAATATTGCTGTCAATACGTTTCTCTTCACAGAAATTTCCTGTGACTTCGAGATGTCTCCGAGCTGGATAATTTATTTTGTGGTCTGTTTTATGCATGTACCTTTCCTTACGGAAAATTATAAACTCAGAATTATCTCACATTCAAACACATATGTTATGAAATTCTGCAACATCGTCTCTCGCTTGCAAAGTAACAAACTTGCCCATGGCAAACCATATTATCGTGTTTTCTCTATTAACAAACCCATATATTTTCACTTTTGGAAGCAGTGTCTCTTTCTTGCTTATTACGATTTTTTTCTTCTGACTTGTTTAAATGCAGTTCTGTGGCATAAATGGGGTTCTCTACTACACCCCTCAAATTCTTGAGCAAGCAGGTGTCGGAGTTCTTCTTTCAAATTTGGGCCTTAATAATGCTTCTGCATCCCTGCTAACCAGTGCCATTACAACCTTGGTGATGCTTCCCTCCATAGCAATTGCCATGAGGCTCATGGATATTTCTGGCAGAAGGTAATTTTATTTTCCATTCTGTTTATGTTCTCATAGTTGGTCATTTTGGATGGTCCAAAAACTTCTATGGTCATAAAGCTCGCAATGATTTTGTTTAGAAAGAAAGTGATGTATGGATGTAGCTATCGGATTGTTTAATACCTGATCTGCTGCAATTGGTATTGTATACAAGCTGTCATGTTTGACATTCAAGGGTTTCATTCTTGAAATTTGTTGCCTTTATGAAGATCTGGCATCAAAGTGCATATTTACGTTCATTTACTTGACTGTTTTAATGTGGCTTACTTTTTAACTAGTTGTTTTGACCACCTTTTGCAGGAGTTTGCTGCTCGGCACAATCCCCATCTTAATATTGTCTCTTGTTGTCCTTATCCTTGCTAGTGTTATTAAGATGAATCAAATTATACATGCATCAATCTCAACTGTCAGCGTTGTATTATATTTCTGTTGCTTTGTCATGGGGTTTGGGCCAATTCCTAACATACTCTGCGCAGAGATCTTCCCCACCCGGGTTCGTGGCCTCTGCATTGCCATTTGTGCCCTAACATTTTGGATTGGAGACATCATTGTCACCTATTCACTCCCACTAATGCTCAAATCTATCGGACTGGCTGGTGTTTTCGGTATCTATGCAATCGTCTGTTGCCTAGCATGGATATTTGTCTTCTTGAAAGTCCCAGAAACAAAGGGCATGCCCCTTGAAGTGATCACGGAGTTCTTCGCTGTTGGTGCTAAACAGGTTGCTTCTATTAAGAACAACTGAGATGGTGATGTGGTCATGATATTGAAAGTTTTGAAATATGTTCAATTTTTTCCAGTTCTCTTTGGGTTTTGTCTTTTTGGTGGTGTTGGAGAACAAAATGCTCTTATATTTTTGTAGAAAAGAATTGTCTTTTTACAAATTTCTTTGATCGACTTTTGAATGACTAAATCACATGCTTCTTTGTTCCATATGTTAATTCTAAATAAACCCTTTCAGTTACTTCTGTATCATGCTTCTCTAGGTTTAGTAACTGGGTAATCAATCAACTTTCACAACTCGAATTTGATTTGGATTGCATTGAATTGCTGCCAATGCTTTCAAAACTAGACTGCAACAGAAAACTAAGAACAAGAAAGCAGTAAGAACAAAGAAACAGGAAGCATTCATTCATTCATTCATTCATTCATCCATTCAGAAAACCCCCACTTCATTACATAGTCAAAATCATTCATCCAATTTTATTAGCCGTCATTCCATTCTCCAAAGATGACAAATCCAAAATTTCTAGAATGGATAATAAAAGCTGATCAAAATATCAGCAGAATTTATGAAATCTTTATCTGGGTACGCTTCCAACAAGTCTAGCCCCAACTCTATCCAAACTCTTTACCATGGCCTCTGCCTTCAAATGCCCTTCTTTCCAGAAGGCCTCCACCATTTTTTCTCCTACCACCTTCCCCTTCTCCTCATTATCCACCACCGCAACCGCCGTTGGGCCCGCCCCACTAATGGTGCATCCAAACGCCCCAGCCTCAATTGCCGCCTTCTTCACAGACTCCATTCCTGGAATCAACGGTGCCCGTTTCGGCTCCACTATCTTATCCAACGACAAGGCCTTTCCCAAACCCACTGGATCTCCTTGCAGTATCGATGCCACCAGTGCCCCTGCCTGGCTGCAATTCCACACGTGGTGAGGCATTCCGATCTCCGCCGGTAACGCTGCTCGCATTTTCTTGGTGGGCGCCTCGAACTCCGGTGTAACTAGGACGAAGAATAGCTCCTTTTCTTTAGGAAAGCATAGTCTCATCAATTCCAGCGGTTCGTAACTCCGAATCAAAATGAAACCCCCCATGATCGCCGGGGCAATATTATCGGCGTGGTAACCGGAAACTTTAGATTCTGATTCTAATCCCGCAAGCACTAATTCGTCCGAGTTTAATTTTCTACCAAACATTTCGTTAACCGCCACCGCAGCCGCCGCAGCACTGGCCGCACTGGATCCGAGCCCAGATCCTAAAGGCAATCCCTTTTCTAAGCTAAGCGACAATCCCACCGAACGAATACCAAGCCTCTTCATGGCGTCGATTGCGGCGATTCCGGCGCAATTCCAGAGAGGATTTTTACTGAGTTTCGAAGGGCCGATAATTTCGGAAATGGAGACTTCGCCAGGATGAACGCTGGGGTCCACGCGAAGGGAGACGTAATCGCCCAGTCCGTCGACGGCGCACCCCAGGAAGTCGAATCCTGGCCCAAGATTAGCGATGGTGGCCGGCGCGAAAGTCCGGACAGAAGTGAATACCGGTTCGGGTTCGGTCGCGGTGACAGTGGGAAGAGAACATGTGCATTTAAATATTGGTTTTTTGGGACTGGGATTGAAGAAGGCTGTGAAATGAGTTGTGGATTTTACCGGAGATGGAAAGAAGACCGCCATTTTTGTATAGAAAGAAACTGATTAGGGTATTTCAGAGACAGAAGAGAAGATGGCAAGAAGAACAGGAGGGCTGAGTGTATTTCATTTTATAGTTTTGTTTCGAATTGCTGACGTCATTTCCGACCAAACTCTCCCTCTAAGAACAGGGAGTAGCCTATGGGAATTTAGGATTTATGTGTGGGTCCCGTCTCGATCAATCATGGGATACTAACATTTAGGTCCATTTTTTTATGCTTCATTCGTATGGAGAGAATACTCTATTAGTTAAATGACCGAAATACCCTTTAGCGTTAAGTTATTTTTGTATTCACTACTATATGGTCAAAATGCAATGATATATGCGACTAACAATCTCCTTATTTTAATAAGAATACCAAGACATAATCAAAGATCTATTTAACATCAATAAACAAATTATTATCTTATTCATAAAGCATTCAAATATTATCATCCACCAATTTAAGACAAAATCTTTTGATAGTTTGAGTATTATTATGATTGTATTTAGGGTCATAACAGGGTCATGTTGTGATTCGTTCTGCTGTGTTATAGATACCCTTCAACTAAAAATGATATCTGCCAACTCAAACATGTCCTCGACTGAGTTATACTCAATTATAATCGCACATTCAACCGCTAAAATCTAATTAATAGGAAGAAAAATGAGATTTTTATTAAACTTGATCTTAAGATAGGATTACAATGGTAGATTCTCATTCTGTATGCGGTTATGCATTACACAGAGAGATTAGTTCTCACATTTTAACAGGTACCATTACATTATCATCTTCGACACTAAACATGACATATTGCCTTATGCGAACCATCAATTATCCGAGACACCTAAAGAACCACCATAAATATCAATAAAGCAAAATATCCTCTGTGAAACCAACAATCACTGGAGCAAGTATCATTATAATGCAGCCTTTCATGGGAGATATCTCGATCCATTATCTTGGTTCTACTTCTTTCCTATAATCATTTGATGACATATCCTCACGTTTTCTTTTGGACTTTCTCTTCGTTCTATCTACCCTTTCATCGGCAAATGATAAAAACGTTTGGAGACTTGCAGAACGAGAGCTGCTGGTAGTAGAAGAAGCAGGTTCTTCGGTGTGGTGATATTTGAATTGGTATAACATCATGCAAAAGTATGCAAGGAGAGAAAGGAAGCTTGCAATCCCGCAGATAAGAAATAATCCCCAGAAGCTTTGTATTTGAAGCTGTTCTGAGTCAGATTGAGAGCTTTGAGAAATACAGGCCTTCTTTGCCATCCACTTATCATGGATCCGCTGAAGCTCACCACTTTCAGATAGACTGAGAATCGCAGTTGACATATCGATTGATAATGGAGAGTCTCATGGAAATGCCTGAAGACATAGATTAAGAAAATCAGCTGGCTGAAAATTTATATGTAATGTCCAGTCAGTAACATGACACGCAGAACATAAAACAATTCCATAAACATATCAAGTTACCTGAGAGCAGGAGAAAGTATGTTGTAAGAACTTTGTATGAGGATAGTTTGTGATTAAAATGGATTATAGTGGCATATTTCAATTGCTCAAGATTGCTAATCCAGATACTAATCATGGGTACATAGTTTCGATTTCACAATTAAATTCTACTTATGCCTATTCAACCATTGCATCTTAAGCTATGGTGTATACACTGGCAGCGTCAACTTGCTGTTATTTTCATACAGATGCTGGCACCTCATTAGATGTATAGAATTTATGCCATTCAATATTCTGCCTATAAACTGCACTATCATGCACAATGATCAACTATACTTGTTGCAAATCTAGATTAAGAGCCTCTTATGGACGTTGATTATGTATTACCATGCAATTTACTAGCAAATTAACTTGATTGATGAGAATTAAGAAATCATAATATGATATTAATACTCAATCTTGGAACACTCACAAATCCCCAGCTGCTTTTTGTGAATTCTTGACCTCTAATTGAGAAATGGCAGTGGTCTGAGAGGAACAGATCTATGTATGGTCTTTCATCAACTACGGCAGCAACAGTTCCATTGCTAAGGGCAAGGGCATATTCCTGTGGTTAGCCAACCACAACAAGTCTAGATCTTGGAATGCTGAGTTCCTCAATCAGATAATTTTCAGCAAAGGATCCAACTTGGAATCCTACGTGTTCAGTGCTAGTCATCAAGGTATCAATTCCTTTGATGGGTGAGGAAAGTTGTTGTACAGTGAGAATTGATGTCAGGCTTGCCGTATAGCTAGAGTTAATTATCAGAACTACAAAGAGCCAGAGGATCAGTACAAAGCGACCAAGTGTGATCACAGTGTTTTCTCCTGAGGACATGAAAACCAGAGTGGGGTGATTGACTAAAAGGAAATTTCAAATTCTTGGATGAAACACTGCAAAGATCGTCCAAGTGGAAAACTTACTACGGGAATAAAAAAGATAAAGGCAGATAAGAAGTCGCAAAAAGCAAGATGATCAAGTTGAAAATCAAATGATAAGGGGCATAAAATATGACTTTTTTGCACTCAACCTCACAAGCTAATGCATGTATTATCTAAACAAAAACTTATGTAATTACAAATGTGCCATGTACTCAACATAGAACTATGACAAACTGTTTTTTAGGAGGCCCTCGGAATTCATCATTTATTCTATGCTCAAGGATCCAAACAACTGCTCCCACAAGAAGGAAAAAAACTCCTGTGACAGCCCACATCAATGGAGTAAAGGGTCGCAAGAATGTCCAAGGAATTGTATTCAACTTCCTGACAAGGGCCACCAAAACCAGTCCCGACTCTATATATGGTTGAGTGAAATCTACACTCTTTGTGCGGTTCATCACGATTGCAATGTCACCCACTGCAGCATCAAAAACCTACAAAATAATAGCAGAGGAGACAGTGGAATTATATGCTCACCATTTTACCTGTAACAAATAAGTAGACCAACTTTCTTCATTAGATTCTACAAACCCCAGTTTTGATTTGATTAGCAAGTTCGCTGTAGCTTGGATTCTTATGGCCATCTCCAAACAGAACAAATTCATATGGAACTGCATACGGAAGAAACCTTACAGCAGCAAGGAATATATCTATGCAATACCCCTCAACGTCATTAGAATTATTCACTTTATAAACAAAGTCTCGATAACTGACTCAATAAGGGATTCAATCCACTGAGACACAAAATCCCTCCTCCTTTCTGAATCAAGAGCGTGTGGTCTAAGTGTGAGAGCTCCATGTATGGATTTTGCAGTATCCGAAGAAAGTGGTGATTTTGAGTCTATAACAGTTGACAGCCAAGTGGATGCTATCAGACATATCCTCTCTCCATCATCCCAAGACTCCGGGACACACTGAAAACCTTTCTACCTGTCATTGAGTAAGTGTGTAGAATGATCACTCGAGATTCCATCATTCTAATCTTAACTAATTCATCTCTAATGTCAGTTTCAGTGGCTGTTGGATCAGGGGGAAGTACTGATTTATATGAAATTTTGCACCTTCTCTCAGCAAGCTTATCTCCTAATGTAATTATACCATTTCGGCTCTGATCATCGTCACTGAAAATTGCAATAACTTCTCCCCAGCCAAAGTAACTAACCATCTCTGCAATGGCAGTCATCAGGAATTGATCATTGGGTGCCGTTTGAATAAAAAAAGGATAGTGGAGAGGTGACAGGGTAGGGTCCAGAGCTGTGAATGACAATAGTGGGACTTGGAGTTCATTAGCAAGGTGAGAAAGTACATGGCCATCACAGAACTTTGTGGACCAATTACAGCCACAGTATCAGTCTCCATGAACCGTAATGCTGATATCAGTGAAGAAAAGTAAATTTTGAGACAAGTAATTCAACGAAGAGACGGACACTGACTAATAAAATCATGTAAGCACACTGACAAATAACAAGATACTTGGAAAATTATACCTCCCATCATACTGAGAAATCCATTGAAGTTGGAATCATGCATTTTTATGGACGACTTCCTTCCCCCAAGAACAGTTGGATCTGAATTAATATCATCCTGAGCTGCTTGCATGGCAATCCCTGAAACTTGTCCATTAATAGTTCCAAAAGAGAATATAGCTCCAATGTTCACAACATCAGGATTTGGAGTCACTTCTAAGGATGTTCCAGTGCAGAAAATAAAGACTGACACGAGCCACAAGAGATTCATCGCGATGCTAAATGATGAATCAGATCACCTAACTTCCAAAATAAGAAAGGCAATGAATACTAATGAATATTCAAATTCAATTGAAAAGAACGACACAAATTCAAAATTTTAAGGAACTTAAGTAATAACCGTAGTTGCCTCAAAAACACAACGGGATCAGAAAGTATGCTGAATGATTTCCAGATGGAACAAGAAATACCCATTTGAAGTCTCAACAACCACCAAAAAAAATTATATGTTTAAATGCATAAGCTTTATCCAAGCGAAAAACCAAAAGTAAAAGGCAGATAGATAAAACAGAACCTTGTGTTTACTAAAAGTAAAGTAATAAATACTCAAACAATACTGTTCATACCCAAATTTTTCAAAGACAGAAGATTCAATACATTATACAGATTTACTTTTACAGTTTACGTAGAACCTCTTCGAAACTATCTGAAATCACAGAAAAACGAGCTAAGAGTGAAGCCGAATTACCGGTGAATAAATTCAGACGCTTAAGTCAGCGAAATGGTGCAGGGCCAAAAAAAAAAGAGAAAATACTTGTGTTTGAGTGTTTTACTGACCCGGAAGGCTAGACTCAGGAAATATTTGTGAGTACAATATCGATTTCTTAATTGCTCAAAGATGACCCTCTCTAAAAATTCTAAAATTAGGAGAAGAATCAGAAGTCCCAGCAGAAGTTTCGAAAAAAATCCTCTATATGCATTGCCTTCACCTTTTATAGAACCTCTGCACGTGTGAACATTGAAGAACGGAAGTTTAATTAGAC
>JAWDEX010000015.1:3501342-3541174 GCA_035221805.1 Trichilia hirta | reverse complement strand
TAACACAATAATTCTAACATCATTTAACATCAACTATCCTTACCTTATTTAATATAAGACATTGTTTTAACGTCTTACTGTAAAAAGATAAAGCATAGAAAATATTACCTGAGATAGAATTTTTATACAATGAAAATTTGGAACAAACAATATTAGATGTGAATAAAATTTACAAAATTTACAGAAAAAAAAATCGGGTTATGACACTTTTGATAATGCTTCTACTAATAATTCTACCATTGATATGTTCATTAATAATATAACGCTTACACATAATTTTGGTAGACAATTTTTTTATTTACAATATGTTTGTTATATTATTAATTTAATTGTACAAGATGGGTTAAATTTAATGCATGTTCATATAAAAAAGATTAGAGATGCAATACAATATATAGCATCACATGGTTCTAGAAGACAAGAGTTTAATGTTACTTTAGTACATTATACATTATATCTCATAAGATTTATACTTGATGTGAAAACTCATTGGAATTCTACCTTTTTAATGTTAAAATCTTGTGTGAATTATAATGACGAAATTACTAATTATTATAATCACAAACTTGGTGATATTTGTATCTCTCCTATTGATTGGAATATGACATTCACTTTTATAGATTTTTTAAAAATATTTTATGAAGTGACATTATTATTTTTATGTGTTTGTTCTACTACTGCTTATTGTGTTTTGAATCATTTATATGACATTAGTTATATTTTTACTCGTTATAAAGATATTAATAAGTTTAAAATAATTTGTCCTTCTATGAAAAAGAAATTTAAAAAATACTAGAAGGATAGTCCTAAATTGTTTGTATATATAACAGTGATAGATTATATAATAAATCTTTCAGGTGTTATTGCTTTAGTTAATAAAACTGCAAAAACTTAAATGTTGCTCTTGATGTTGATAACTCATATTGAAAAAACTTTTTAAATGATATTTATGCTTATTATCATAATACGGTAGGAATAAATATACAATCTTATGATAGTAGTAATGAATCTGTAGCTAATAATTCTTCTTAAAAAATTTTGAATGGTATTACTAAAACTAAATAGGTAGTTCTAGCCTTCATAAATTAGGAAAATATATTTCTACTAATTATACTAATTATAGTAATTTATTAACTATTGAAAAAAAAGAAGAAATTTTGATATTTTACAATGATGAAATCAAATGAAAGAATTTTTCCTATGCTATACATCATGGTTGATGATCTACTAACTCCTCTAGTGTCTAGAGTAGCATCAGAATTTGCCTTTAGTATAGTGAATAAAGTGTTCAATGAAAATAGGTCAAAACTATCATCAAAAATTTTGAATTATTTAATGTGCTAAAAAGATTGGGAGGATACAGAAAATAAAATTCAAAATATAAATGAAATTAATGAAATTGATGTGAAAACTGATTTGTTAAATTTTGATGAAAATTAATTTATTTAAAATAATTAAATAAGTAAAGTACAAATGATAAATAAATAGTTCAGTAGGTGCAATCTAGTTGGGATGTATTATAATTGTAGTGATGCAAATTTACCTATTATTTAATTAATTATATGTTATTTATTTGTTATAATTAAATATATATTTAAAACAATAAAAGTGTATTATTTAAGTTATTATGATTTATGATCAATTAATTTTAATTAATTATATGTTTTTTATTTGTTGTAATTAAATGTATATTTAAAGTAGTAGAAGCGTATTATTTAAGTTGTAATGACTTGTGATCAAATCAATTAGTTTTAATTAGTTATATATTTTTTATTTGTTGTAATTAAATGTATATTTAAAGTATTAGTAGTGTATTATTAAAATTTTCATGACTTGTGATCAATTTAGTATTGTTAAAATATTTAAATTATATTATTTATAATATATTAATATATATTTTATGAAAATATTTTCATTTTATTTATATTTAAATAAATATGAATATTTGTAAAAATATATAATATTTTGGATTAATTTAAAAGTATATATTATTAAATGGGTTAGGAAGGCCCATTATAAAAAAAGTCCACAGATCGGGCTTGGCCTTGCTAAACCCTAGCCTGTCAAGGGCTCGAGCCAAGCCCATTAGTGGCTATGACAAGCACGGGCCTATCACTGGCCCATGCCAAGGCCGGCACATGGGCCTAGCATCTAGGCTTGGCATGGCCCATTAAATAAACTATGTCAAGTTATTTATAGGCCAAGCTAGACCTTGTTAACACTGTTCACGTCTGGTCTCTTACCGAGCTATTTGCCACCTCTCCGTTCGATCAATTTTAAAATTAAAGGTAAAACGGGGGGTAATTGGTATTAATTTCCCAATTACGTTTGGTTTAGTTTAATTTTTGTTTGAATTTTTCAATTTAAAAGGGGTCGTAGTCAATAGGAATTTAGTATGTGTGGGTCCCGTCTGCAACCATCATGGGATAGCAATATTTTGTTCCGTTATTTTTTATGTTTTATAAACAAAGATACAGTATGTCTATTTATATTAAATAGGTCCTAATATCTAACAAAATGATCGAAATATCCTTTAATATTAAGTATTTTATTTATTTTTTTAAGTTTCACACGATCCCCATCCCAGACCAAAAATAAATTTAAAAAATTAAAAATTTCTTTTTCAAAACTAATAAAAAGGAATTATTGATCACTTAACAATAAAAATAAATTAATAACTTCTTCGCTGTAGTTAAAGTTAGTACTCAAAAAATCGATTCTTTATCTTCTTTATTTAGTTAAATTAAAAAAAATTAAGAATTTTTTCGTTAATATTAATACAAGAAGAATCGATCCCTTATCTTCATTATTTCGTTAAATTAAGAAAAATTAAGAATTTTTTACCGGTACTGCACCCAAATGACTAACTCAAACATGTCTTTGATTGAATTATAGTCAGTCATAATAGCAAATTCAACTGCTAAAATCCAAATTTACAGGAAGAAAAAAGATATTTTTATTAAATTTGATCTCAAGATAGGATTACAATAGCAGATTCTCATTCTGTATGTGGTTATTTATTATACAGAGAGATTAGATCTCACATTTTTACAGGTATCATTACATTATCATACAAATTATCTTCTACACTAAAAATGACATATTGCCATACGGGAATCATCAAATTATCTGAGACACCTACAGGACCACTATAAATATCAATAAAGCCAAGTATCCTCTGTGAAACAAACTGTTAATGGAGCCAAGTTTCATTATAATGCCGCCTTTCGTGGGAAATACCCTCATCTATTCTTCAACAATCGTTTCTTGGTTCCACTTCTTTCCCATAATCATTAGACAACATATCCTCGCGTTTTCTCTTCGACTTGCTCTTCATTCTATCTACCCTTTCGTCAGCAAATGATAAAAATGTTTGGAGACGTGCAGAACGAGAGCTGCTGGAAGTAGAAGCAGCAGGCTCTTCGGTGTAGTAACGTTTGAATTGGTGTAACATCATACAAAAGTATAAGAGGAGAGAAAGGAAACTTGCAATCCCGCAGATAATAAATAGTCCCCAGAAGCTTTGTATTTGAAGCTGCTCCGAGTCAGATTGAGAGCTTTGAGAACTACAGGCCTTCTTTGTCAGCCACTTATCGTGGATCTGCTGAAGCTGACCATTCTCAGATAGACTGAGAATTGCAGTTGACATATCGATTGATAACGGAGAGTCTCGTGGAAATGCCTGAAGACATAGATTAAGAAAATCAGCTGGCCTAAAGTTTTCGTGTAATGTCCGGTCAGTAACATAACATGCAGAACATAGAACAATTCCATAATCACATAAAGTTACCTGACTGCAGGAGCAAGTCTTTTGTAAGAAGTTTGGACAAGGATTGTTTGATTGTTATTAGAGTGGATAATAGTGGCATATTTCAATTGCTCAAAAGGGTGCTAATCCAGATACTAATCATATGCAAGTTTTGATTTCACAGTTAAGTTCTACCTATACCTATTCAACCATTGAATCTCAAGCTATGATGAATACACTGGCAGCGTCAATTGGCTTTTATTTTCATATGGATGCTGGCACCTTAGTAGATATATGGAGTTTATGTCATTCAATATTATTGCATATAAACTGCAGTACCACGCACAACAATCAGCTATACTGGTTGCAAATTTAGCTAAAAGTACTCTTATGGGCTTTGATTTATGTATTACTTTACAACTTGCTACAAACTAGATTAATTAAAATTTAGAAATCATAATATGATATGAACACTCAATCTTGGAATACTCACAAATCCCCAGCCGCTTTTTGTGAACTCTTGACCTCTAATTGAGAAATGGCAGTGGTCTGAGAGGAACAGATCCATGTATGATCTTTCGTCAATTACAGCAGCAACAGTTCCATTACTAAGGGCGAGGGCATATTCTTCTGGCGAGCCAAGAGCTACAAGTCTAGATTTTGGAATGCTGAGTTCCTCAATCAGATAATTTTCCGCAAAAGATCCAACTTGGAATCCTACACGTTCAGTGCTAGTCATCAAGGTATCAATCCCTTTGATGGGCGAGGAAAGTTGTTGCACCGTGAGAATTGATGTCAGACTTGCAGTATAACTTGAGTTAATTATCAGAACCACAAAGAGCCAGAGAATCAGCACAAAGCGACCAAGTGTGCTCACAGTGTTTTCTCCTGTGGATATGAAGAAAACAAGAGCAGTTGTAATTGACTAAAAGAAAATTTTAAATTTTTGGATGAAACACTGCAAAGATTGTCAAAGTGGAAAACTTACTATGGGAATAAAACAACGTAGAAAAGCTAAACCTGAAAGATTAAAGATAATGACAGATAAGGAGTCGCAAAAAGCAAGATGATTAAGCTAAAAATCAAATGATAAGTGGCACAAAATATGCTTGTTTTGCAGCCAACCTCCCATGCTAATGCATGTATTATTTAAACAAAAACATATATGATTATGAAATGTGGTATGTACTCACCATAGAACTGTTATAAACTGTTTTCTAGGAGGCCCTCGAAATTCATCATTTATTCTATGTTCAAGGATCCAAACAACTGCTCCCACAACAAGGAAAAAAACTCCAGTGACTACCCACATCAATGGAGTAAAGGGTCGCAAGAATGTCCAAGGGCTCGAATTCAACTTCCTGACGGGAGCCACCACAACCAGTCCTGACTCTATATATGGTTGAGTGAAATCCACAATCTTTGTGCGGTTAGTTACAATTGCAATGTCACCCACTGCAGCATCAAAAGCCTACAAAATAATTGCAGAGCATTGTTAGGAATTATATGTTCACCGTTTTCCCTGTAGCAAATAAGTTGAGCAACTCTGTTCATTAGATTCTACAAACCCCAGTTGTGATTTGATTAACGAATTCATTGTAGTTTGGATTCTTGCGGCCATCTCCGAACAGAACAAATTCATATGGAACTGCATAAGGAAGTAACCTTACAGCAGCAAGGAATATATCTATGCAATATCCCTCAACGTTATTAGAATTATTCACTCTGAAAACAAAGTCTCGATAACTGACTCGATAAGGGATTCCAATTTTCAATTTCCTTCCATTGTCTGGAAAGACCCAACCACGAGGTTTTGTTGTTACTCCTCCAGGCCATACCACCGGGTCTAAATGTTGGTTTGAACTAGAACGATTAGCTGGTCTTGCATAAAGTGTCTCAGGGGGCACCACAGAGAGCCCGGAATAGTTAGACCAGAATCCAATCAGCTGTGGATGACCATGTTCAATTACATTGATTATATCATAGGATGGATGTAAGAGAGATCTGTCGTCTGGACTAAATTGAATTGGACCGGTGAGACCTGTCATATTTGTATGCAGTAAGTTACTAAGAAACTGCTTCCCTCCTTTAAATATGCTCAATGCACCAAGGTTTAAAGTTCCTCCACCTAGAAAATATAAATTTGAATCATTTGAAAATGAAATGGTGTTGCCTTGAGCCAGAAACAATTTCAAAGCACGAGCAATCATCCAAACTGTATCATAGGCATATAGACCATAAGGATTCAATCCAATAGAGCCATTACTCAGCTTATTCCACCGAGACACAAAATCCCTCCTCCTTTCTGAATCAAAAGTGTGTGGTCTAAGTGTGAGAGCTCCATGAATGGAGTTTGCAGTATCCGAAGAAAGCGGTGACTTTGAATCTATAACAGTTGATAGCCAAGTGGTTGCTATCCAGACATATCCACTCTCCATCATCCTAAGACTCCGGGCCACCTTGAAAACTTGTTGACCTGTTATCGAGTAAGTGTGTAGAATGATCACTCGAGATTCCATCATTTTAACCTTAACTAATTCATTTCTAATATCAGTTTCAGTGGCTCCTGGATCAGGGGGAAGTGCTGATTTATATGAAATTTTGCACCTTCTTTCAGCAAGCTTATCTCCTAATGTAATTACACCATTTCGGCTCTGATCATCATCGCTGAAAATTGCAATAACTTCTCCCCAGCCAAAGTAACTAACCATCTCTGCAATGGCAGTCATCAGGAATAGATCATTGGGTGCCGTTTGAACAAAAAAAGGATACTGGAGAGGTGACAGGGTAGGGTCCAGAGCCGTGAATGACAATAGTGGTACTTGAAGTTCATTACCAAGGTAAGAAAGTACATGGGCCATCACAGCACTTTGTGGACCAATTATAGCCACAGTATCAGTCTCCATGAACCGCAATGCTGAGATCAGTGAAGAAAAGTAACTTTTGAGACAAGAAATTCAATGAAGAGAAGGATTTCTAGCAAAAGAAATAAGCTAAAGGGACAGGATACTAATAAAATCGTGAAAGCACACAGACAAATAACAAGATATTTGGAAAATTATACCTCCCATGATACCGAGAAATCCACTGTAGTTGGAATCATGCATTTTTATAAACAACTTCCTTCCCCCAAGAATAGTTGGATCTGAATTAATATCATCCTGAGCAGCTTGCATGGCAATCCTTGAAACTTGTCCATTAATAGTGCCAAAAGAGAATATAGCTCCAATGTTCACAACATCAGGATTTGGAGTCACTCTTAAGGATGTTCCAGTGCAGAAAGTAAAGACTGACAAGAGCCAGAACAGATTCATCGTGATGCTAAATGATGAATCAGATCACCTAAATTACAGAGTAAAGAAGATAATGAATACTAATGAACAATCCTTTTCAACTGAAAACAGTAACACTAAATCAGAATTATAAGGAACTTAAGTAATAACCGTAATTGTCTCAAAAACACAAAGGGATCAAAAAGTATGCTGAATGGTTTCCACATGAAACAAGAAATACCCATTTGAAGTTCCAACAAGAAAAAAATAAATGTTTAAATGCACAAGCTTTACCCTAGCGAGAAACCAAAAGCAGAAGGCAGAAAGAGAAACAGAAAACTCGCGTTTACTAAAAAGGAGTAATAGATACTCAAGGCAATACCAACCAAAAATGCACAAAAAAGAGAAAATTTTGGTGATTTCTGCTTAATCACGAGGAACAAAAACTCACCTTAAGACTGAAAAGGAAACCATTCTAAAGGAATAAGAGGAAAAACTACCAATTAAACAACCATCCATCCTAAAAGGAAACGAATGAGATGCATTAATAAAAACCAAATACAGACAAAATGGAAAAAGAGAATGTCCCAACAAAAAACAATTTTTTCTTTCTGAAAAGAAGATAATACTCACTATTAAAAAGCTCAAGGAGTTACAGGAAAGAGAAGAAATCAATCAGTACAATAGGGGGAACTTTTCCATATCTTAATTCGAAGAATACTTCAAGATAAAGAAAGAGAACAACTTGCTCAAATGGGTTACCATAACTTTCCTTTTGCTAATAATCAAAGATTACCTCTATAGTAAATAGTGGAGACAGTACCAACAGAAATCTGAGGCTTAGCTGAAACTAAGATAAAAAGAATATATGGGGATCACTTAGATAGAATGGTGGCGGTTGGAAACTGGTGACGGTGACAAGAGCACCATGAATAGAGGACAAGCCAATGGAAGTATAAATTGATTTGCTGTGTTTTTTTAAGGTTTTTTCCTAATTCTTTAATCTATTGTGGAATATTATGTATTGATGATGGTGAAAATTTGGATGATACTGTTGGAGAAGAATGCAAGCAAGATTGTTTAAAGACACGTGCAGGAATCAATTCATTGCTTTTTGCCTGTTATCAGGAAAATAGATTGGAACACGAAGCTTGAGGACCATTTAGAATTTCAGGTTTGTGCTTGTCTGTATTTTGCTTATATTAGAGTATGTCTGAATGCAATTTGTATTGTGGTGGGACCCTGGAAATTTAGTGGCCATGCGGAGGAAACTGACTGCAAATTCTGAGCAACATAGGATATTTCAAGCCCTTGTGCTGTAAGTAATTATAATACTGACTAATAGTTACAACAATAGAACTTCTAGTCTTTGACCCTAATTTTTTTTATTTTTTGTGGAAGGCTCTAATTTTTGCAAAAAAAATATAAGAACACCAATTATTAATTTATGACTAATTTATTCTCAAAACTTAAAAACTTAAGCAATAAAAATTTTTAAAATCTTTTAAAATATTATCAAGTAGAAGAATTAGAGTTTATTGAATGTATTTACTGAAATAACTTAATTTTTTTAAAATGACTCACTTAAAAATATGCTTGAGCAAAATTAAAGCAACATGAGTCTTTCGAATGATTTTTCAAGGCATGCTTTCACTTGTATTGGACCTTTTGTCATTTTCTTTCGTAATAATTGTCATACCAAACTAATGCTCAAAATATTACATGATATTTTGATGATGGATTATTACCGAATACATTTGGCATTGACCGATCAAAAAATGGGACATGAAACATTTTTTTCAATTTTAGTACTCTTTATCTTTAAACCTTTTGATGTGGACAAACATAAATTTCGAATATCTTGTTTTAGCTGGACACGTCTTAATGGATGTACCAAGCAACAATTTCTATTTACTTTCACGTTTAACACAGATTTATTAATCTAGTGGGAGTAAATCTTACTAGCAACAAAAAGGAAGAATCAAATCATGCAATGCAACCCCACTAGAAACATCACCTAAGTGATTGAGCACATTAGGTGTGCTTTACAAAATTGTCGACTCCTTTATGACAAGAAGGCACCCTATGCAAGTGTTGCACTCTTTCTAGCCAAAAATGACCAAAGATTCCAAAATATCATGGGTGATTTTGAAATCTGGCCTAACTTTGGGGTAAAGTTAGTACAAATTTAACCATAGATCCCATAAAAACTGAAGTTTCTCTTAGTCAATTGATAGTTGAGAATGAAATGAAAAGATGAAGTGGGTGACCGTATGCACTACTTATGACCTTCACTTTGGATATGCATTCTATTCGAAAAGGAAAAGGAACAGAAGTTTTGGATATGCAGAGTCACCATTAAAGGGCCTCAAATTCATAATGATTAATTGCACTTTGCGAGGAGTAAATGGAAGTTCATTAGTGCTTTTCCCAGTCAATCATTCAGCTCTCAAAATTTCCCAATGAAAACAATCGCATGAACATGAGAATCACCTCACATGATTATCACAAATTATTTCCTGATATGCCAACCTTAAAATTCACACAGTTCAAAGATGAAGTAAAAATCAATGATCAGATTTTTCTTAAAAGGAAATAGAAAAGCCCCTGATGTCTCATACACTGTTGTACAATGGTGAGATAACTGTTGTTTCACTATTAAAAAGAATGCTTAGGATAATATCTGGGAAATGGGCCAGGAAGTACTTTGTGTCAAGTAATAAGATCCGTGTGACCATACAACGAAATGCTGCTTCAGTCTCGATCGTATATTTGCTGAGACATCAAACACAATATAAAGTAAAACACACTCTGTGTAGCCCAAAAATGAGGGAACAATCTTTGGGTGAATTAACATCGATCAAGATGATTTTCATACAGGTGTTCATTCTATGTTGATCTCTTTGAATCTTCTATGCCTATGGAACTTCATTATAAACCCTTCATCACAGAGGATTACACGCTGCAACAAGTTAGATGGCTCTCCAGCAACATTCATGCACGCACTAGATAACCCTATTGACAGACATCAGATGCATAGTCACAACAAGCTCACCTCAATCAAAAATCCTTTCCCCAGTTGAAAACAACAAAAATATGAAAGAACTGAAGATGCAGAGCAACCCTGGTATAAAAAACACTGCTCTCCAGCTTTCTGGACTAGAAAGATCTGAATAAGTAGTTTTAGCAGTTTCAAGAAGTTGTCCAGTCAGCTCAACCCCAATAATTCCCGCTAATGTACCAGCTGTATTAGAAACTCCCATCACTATTCCTGCATATCTGGGGGCAATATCCATATGATTCACAGCAAAGCCAGCTCTTCCCAACGCCAAAAAACCAAGAGCCACAGAAGAACAGAAGATAGCCCCACTAGAAGTTCGGAAAATGGAAAGCGCCATCAATGCAAGAGAAGCAATTATGAATCCTATGGTGTTCAAGAACTTCCGGGTTTTAGTCACAGATAAGATCCTTTTGGTGATCAAGTGGTCAGCAATCACTCCACCAATGTTGGAGAATATGAACATGTTAAGATAAGGCATCATTTTGGAAGAACCCATTTCCTGAAGACTGAGCTGAAGACCCAGCTCAAAGTATGTTGGCAGCCAATTCATCAACACATACAAAGCATAATGAAATGTGAAATTATTAACTACAATTGCCCAAACTGGGAAACTAACTAAAATTCTTTTCCATGGAATTTTGGCAGATTTGGAAGAATTTCCTCCATTCTCCACTTTTAGCTTCTGAGTACTTCTCAATGGCAACAAAGGTTCCCCAAAACCAGCAGCAGTGGCTTTTGGATGGTCAGACCGTGGAGGGTCACTGGCATATTTGAACCAAAGAAGTGACCACATGCCACCTAAAGCTGCTTCAGCTAGAAACACGGACTGGGGACCTTGGTACTTCACGAGGCTTGGAAGGAAAAGCATTCCCATAGCTGCACCTAAGTACATCCCCGAAGTTGTAAGTGAAACAGATCTAGACCTTTCATGTGGAGGAACCCACTGAGCTAGGACAGTGTGGATGGAGGGGAATATAAACCCTTGAGACACACCAACAAGCAACCGAGCCACCACCAAAATAAAAGTTCTGCTAGGATCCAGCGGCAACAAAAAACATGTTGATGACCACAATACAAATGAGAGAAGGAGAACCTTCCTTCCCCCTATTCTCTGGGCTGCCCATCCTCCAGGCACCTGCGAACATGCATAACCATAATAGAAGACAGAAAGTATGGTGCCTTTGCTTGATTGGTTAATGCCAGTAGCATCTGCTGCCACAGTATATGCAATAGAGAAGCCCACACGCTCTATATAGCAAACACATGTACTGATGAAGGTTAAAATAACAATCAGGTAACGCTTTGGAAACTTCATCAAGCTCATCCTTCACCCTTTACTTCTACAAAGAAGTGTTTTATATTTCAACGTCTTTGCATAACACTTTGTAAGAGCTCACAAACACTATTAGCAAGCGATTCAAAGAATGATGGCAGCAACTTTGTTATTCTTCAAAACCTATTAAAGAAACTTAGAACAAAAATCAAAATATCAAATTTAAAGAGACAAACATGAAGAACAAGATAGAGACATGAAGATCTATACATTTTACAAGATATCAATAAAAGAAGAAAATGAAGGAATTTGCAATTGCAATGGCCCTAAGCAAGTATTTCTAGACAAAAATAATCTGGACTCAATTGATACAATTAATGATATCCACATTCTTCTTGAAATAACAGACACCTTGAACTACGAACTTTAAATATGCAGAGAAACAGCAATGTCAACGCATTAAAAATTTTAATCCTTGCAGAAATCCCATCCCAACCTCAATATATATTGCACTTCAAATACCTGATCCTTGTCGTAATTGTATAGTTCTAAGAATTTTTCACATTGTGGTTTTTTCCATTGAAATAGTGCTCTCAAAGAACTTTAAAAATAGTAGGCCACTCCAAGCATTTTATTAAACATCTAACAAGATAATGAAATGAACCAACTACATCGAAATAAATCCAACAAGAAAGTGGAAAACCTGAAACACAATTCCGCAACTTAACAAAGAGTTGCCTACATTATAATCAACTAAGACTATCCAATTGAAGAGCAAAGTAAATTCTGAAAAAGCTTAAGCCCTCAAAAATTCCAGAAAGTAAAAAAATTAGATCCCATACAATCCAGATCAAAACAATATGCAATATGCTAGAAATGACACCAATAACTCCATTTAATTCAGAAATTACAAAGTCCCAGATGACCCAGAGGCTTAAATGAGAAAAAGTCCATACTTTTACGAGAAACCAATGTTGAAAGAAGCCGTGATCGAACTCTTCGAGCCAAATAAATTTAAAAAAAAAAAATTCCCAGATCGTTAATGTTAGCGTCAAAGCAGAACAAAGATTGAAAGAGAAAATGGGAAGCCATAAACCCTAAAAAAAGATCAAAAAACCATTTTGGCAAGTCAACGTAACTAATTTGAGAGGCTTGTCGCCGTGAAAACGCTTCTAAATTTTTCCCATTTATTTCAATCCTCAAAGAGAAGAAAGAAATGGACAGCTTATGTGCTCTGTGTCCTACCTATTTTAATTTTGCTTTTAATTTCAGTTTAATTATCAATTATGAGCAGTTTCCATCATCCCCAAGTTGTCCATTTTGCCATAAAATTTCCGTATACTTTAATAATTATCATGAAAAATAAAGAGATTAGTTGATCCAACTAGTTTTGAGTTGGCTTTCATCCTCTATATAATTAATGAATATCTAAATTTGACTCAGATAGATAAATTATTTTCTTTATTATTTTTTCATCTTTAAAACTATATATAGATTAAAATTAAGCATACATTTGCAATTCAAAGAAAAAAAAAACAATTACACATTCAAAGTCAAGATTTTCAGCTAATGTCATCTTACAGGTCATTCTAATAGATATTCCAAGATTATAAATGTCAAAGTCAATAATTATATAAATAATAATAATAATTTACAAGTTTCATGTTTAAGATTTAATATAACAACTTATTTTATATATTTAACTCAATTAATTTTGGTTGTGATTACATCTACATTTGAAGCAAAATTACGTGATTAAATCAGAAAACTTGTGAGTCAAACTAATCATGAAACTTTCATGAGCTATAAAATTAAACTGGTTTTGTTAACCAGTTTCTCTCTTCACGAGATTATGAGCATTCAATCCGTTGCCGCTTAGCGGAGATCTGACCACTTTCTTCAGACATGTTTGAGATGTTCTTTACATTATTATCGGAATTATTTCGGTCAGTGTCTTCACATTTGAAGGTCCAACCAGCGTAATCTGCGTCTGAAAACAGCTCAGTGGGCGTCGTTTTGTAGAAAGCAAGCGGGACCTGCTTCACCCGTCTCCTAATCTGCATTTTGAAAGTTCACGAAATTTTGACTGCGTGAGAGTACTGATGGAAAAAAAATCTATGATCTAGATCGAAAGCAACAAAATAAGTAGAAACCACGCTGGCATGCGTTTATGCCCATACATTTCAATAGAACTCAAGGTGAATGAATGTAGAAAATGGTAATGTTTACCTCCTCTCCGAATATTGTTGCATACGAACCAGAACTAAAATCTTTGACATTGACTTCAGTGGTTTTTGCTCTCACTGTCAAATCATTCTCCAATGACAAGACAAACCTAACGGGACAAGAAATTAATCATTGTTGGACGTAAGGCAGAGGCAAACATAATTTTCAGTCATCAGGCGCTACCTTGATACAGGTGGACAGTAGTGGTGACGGAGGGTATCAATTTCCCAAAGAGAACTTCCTGCTCCAATAATTTCAGTTGTTATTTGAACTTATAGCACAGATATAAAAAGACACTGTGCATGAATAAACAGAAAAAAAAAAAAAAGAAAAGAAAAGATGAATAAATAAAATTGAGATGCAGCATGTTCATGAACATGTACGTGGTTCGAATTTCTTTTGTCAGGACAAGTAGATCAAGTCACTACAGAAATTGAAAGAAAACTTACTCATTGCATTAGACTTCACGGGATTACTTTCCTCATTGTTGAAATAATCAATGCCAAGTTTTGTGCTGGATGTGTTTGCTCCAGCTCCAGAATCATTTGCAGAGTCAACTATTTTGTTTTGTACTTCACAATCATCTTTTTCAATTTCATTGACATCCTCCTGCACAGATAACCACAAAATTTCATTTTCCACAGATCATCTGCAATTCAATCCCATTCATTATAATTTTATTTTCCCCAATGCAAAAAAATAACCAAAAAGAATTCAAGTTAAACACAAAAAATAAAAAATAATTAATAAAATAAACAAAAAGGAGATGGTTTTGTTTACCCGGTGCACCAAACAGTTGATTGAAGGATGTCTCCTTAAAAGGTTGTGAATCAAAGCTATAATAACCAATGCTCCTGAAGGAGGAACTGAAAGTGATAATCTACTCAATTTCTTTGCAAAGGCTGCAGCCAAATAAGCTGGAAGAAGTGGAGACTTCAGGCAAGAATCAAGAAGCTGCAGCAAAGAGATTTACTACTCAAAACCTCATGGCATTCAAATCCAAGAGACCAGAAAAACAGTCTCATACAATAAAATTAAAATTCTCATTCCATTTAACCTTTTAAAAGATTGGACAATTGCTTATTAATATGAGATTTCAGCTGCATATGAAATCTATATTAAACTCTGTAACAATTTGCATTACCTCAAAAAATTTTGCCCTATGTTTTGCCATAAATATCGATGGCACCAATAAAGCATAAAGCTTTTCGTAGAAGTTGGGATACTCTAACCCGTGTTGTGTCATGAGGATGAAGAGACTGCTGAGAGCCATGACACTGACAACACCCCCGATGTCATACGATCTAGCTAAAAAGTCACTGCATGTTATCAGGTACCAGATTAGACTAAATAAAAAAAAGATATTCTTTCCAAACAAACAAAAAGAAATTTTGAATTGCAAATTCACCATAACATGATGGGATTAGATAGATAAGGAATGACATCCTGATGAAGAGTAGCAAGAACCTGAGAATCAAATAGCAGGCAGGTGAGAACAAGAACAAACATGACATTAAATACTTCCTGTATTGTAAGAGAGAATCAATATGTCTGCCCCAAAAATCATTTACATCCACTCAGAGTATGTTTAACAAAGGAAACCTAAAATAGAAATTTTTAAAATAAAATATAAGCTTTTAAGTATCAGAATTTTAAAAATAAAGTTCCAAGACAACACTGCATCAACCAAATCCTGAAAGTGCAAGCAGATTGCATGAGCGGCAAGGATTACCTCCTTGTATATATCAACCGGTAGTTGTAACCTGAGAAATGTAATCCATGCTTTAGTGAACTTCAATTTCATCTTTTTGGATATAGCTGCTGCAGATAACACCTGAAAACATGCAAGAAACTCAATAAAATGTCGCAAATAAATTGGAACATCAACCAGAACTTGAAACAAGAGTTTTTCACCAGCTGTAACAGATAGCTTACATTATTGTTATATTTTTCAGTCTTGGGTTTTTTATTTCCTTTTTTTGATGACCCAGATAACCCGTCAAGATCACCTTCTTCAGATGAAATTCCTAATAATTCCGAAACAAGCAAATTTTAATGAAATGCACACTAATTGTGAAAAAATAATATCAATTCCAGGAAGGAAAAAATATCATCATCAGATAAAAATATGGCAATTAATAACCTGATCCACTCCACATCTCATGCTCAGCTTTTTCTTGGGTTGATGGGATTTTTGATAAAATATAATGGACCTTGTGAATAGAAAGCTCCATGCTGCCAGAAACAGAAGCACTTTAGCTTCATTCAGTAGATGAATACTTTCAAGCAAAGTTTATCCTTATAAAGGAAAAAAGAAAGATTTGAGAACAAAAGAAAGAATAAAAGGCAAAGAAAGGTAACAAATTCATATAACAAAGTGAGATAATATAATTCTTAACGTCAGTATTGTTTGCAAGAAGTGGAAAACAATGTAAATTGACTTCACCTTTCACAAAGGAAACCCAAATGGAATATAGGTTTATTTATTCAGAAGTGTGGACACGGGAACAGGAGGCAGGGAATATAGTTTCAAGTGTAAGCAACTAATGCATAAACCAAACATACCTTGCCCTTGAATGGCTATTGGCATTGCTGTTTGCAATGGAAGTTTTGTCATCTAACAAGAAGAAAAAAGATGAAAAACTAACAAAGGTATTAAAAAGAACAACTATGAATGAACAAATAAAGAAAACGTTCAGATGGGAAGCAAGGCAACAAAGTACCGGAGATGTCTTTTGCTTCCCAAGTTCTAGCAAGTTTTTCCATACTTATGTATGTAAAATAACTGTATCCAAAAAAAGAACATAAAATGAATACAACAAGAAAACTTAGATTACTATTGCCATAAGCCAGTGGACGAGAGTTGTCTAAGGCAAATCCAAGAAGAGTAATACTAGATGCTACAATGTAAGGGCATATATTACAAATACTACAATTACTGGCTCGTGGACCATTTATGCAGTATCCAAATAAAAAGTAATTACAGTCACGACTCCATACCGAACATCAATGTACTTAAAATACTTTGACGCAAGCAAGTCTGTTATGACATAATCAACTGCCTCCGTCAAGTGAACCTGAACAAAATAACAGCGATTGATCATAAACATTGTTCTAGCTATCAAACCGTAGTTGTAATATAAAGAATTCCAACTGCAATCTCAAAGGAAAGACAACTTGCAACTTACAATACTATAAAGTAATTTATGGTATATCGCTGAATGAAACCTTCCACCATTACTCAACCTCACAATCTCCATTAACGTATCCAACACAACCTCCTAATCAGAACATTCCAGATTCCAAAATTAATATCAAAGTTCTTTACTTTCGAAATCAAAATTAAAACTTCGACAAATTCTGAAACAAATAAACTCACTCTCAATGCATCCTCCGGTTGCGTCGAAATCAGAACATCAAGAAGCAATCTCACGAACTCGTTGAACTTGAAACGAAGCCACGTTTTATAAATGAACTCGGGGTCGTTTTTTCTAGAATCTTCGGTTACCCTCTTCTTCGAGAAGGACGGAGGCAGCTCAGGCAAAA
The DNA here is from genome assembly GCA_035221805.1 of Trichilia hirta. Lineage (NCBI taxonomy): Eukaryota > Viridiplantae > Streptophyta > Magnoliopsida > Sapindales > Meliaceae > Trichilia > Trichilia hirta. Next base: position 3,524,048 of record JAWDEX010000015.1, on the reverse strand, counting down.
TGGGAGTGAAGAACGACTGGAGAGAGAGGAGGGCTTCCAGAACGAACTGCGGTGGAGAGGTCGGAGAGACGAATGTGAGGAGCAAAGGTAAGTTATTTATATGCTCTCTCGACGATAACAGCTGCTGCCCTAGGGTTTTCAGCTCTTTCAACGAGTGTTTTCGCTTCTTTGCAAGTATTGACACCATTGTTGGGTTTCCTCAGAGCTTTTGCTTCGTTGATGGAAGAAGAAACTTAAAAAGCAGAGAAATTATTAGGTTTCTTGGAACACAAAAAGGGGGTAGCCTGCCTGACAGGATCGAACCGGGCTTGCTTGCAACAGGCCCAAACAATAATCTTAAGCCCCAATAAGTAAACCCTGTAGGAATCCGAGGATCCTGAAAACTGGAACATCAAGAAAAGGATCCGGAATGAATTTTCATTCCCTCTTGAATCACTTCAAACTGAAATTAAAAAATAATTTATAACTTATAAAAAATAATCTAAAAATAATTATATATCACTTATTTCTATTGTTTTAAATATTATAAAATAATTTATTTTAAAAAAGTTACATTTTGTTACGTTTTAAGTTTAGTATAAACATAGATTATTTACTTTTAAGGGAGGTTTCCAAATATAATTTTAGATTTTAGATTATAAAATAAGTGATTGTGTCTAATGCAATATTATTATAAACATGCTAGGACGAGAGATTTCTAAGATAACAGGAGTTAAAAATCATCCACTTCGATTGTAAATGTCCAAATTATACTAGCAGCAATATTGGCATAATTCTCTGGTAAAACTCTTGTATGTCTGTAATAGAAAAAATACATGCATTTGTTGTTTGTAAAATTATGGAATCAGTGCAAAAAGGAATCATGGCTGAAGCATGCCCATGGAGGATGTATAATACTTCAGTTCATTCTAAATTTTTCCTTCCATATCTATTAACTACATTTACATCTCAGTTTTAAACTTTGGTTGGAAAAAAAAAAAAAAAAAAAAAAAGGCCAATTCAATTTGCGAAGCCTACAAAAAATCATGGATTCTTCTGGTTTATGTGTTGACACCTGCTTATTACCTTCTATGATGGAATATTTCCCAACTTTTGGGAGTAAACAGGTTTGGTATATTCTACGTTATAAAAGTTTATACAGTTTGACACAAGACTTGGATTCATAATGAGCACACCAGCTCCTCCGTGTGAACAATATTGATCATCTCATCATATAACACGTTAGCATGCCTTCAAGTTTCAGAAAATAATTCTTCTGCTAGAACCCCACTGCTTCGCAAGAATGTATTTTCTCCTTCTTTTCGCTATTGATAAGACAGTAGAAATATATACATGACGGTTAGTTATATCCAATGTTTAATCTACAGTTTTTCAGAAACTAAAGCTGGAAAAAGAAATACATGAAACGATAAAAGATGTCGCAAATTATCTACCTTTGTTATATATCAAGGATCTTTAATTCCAAGCTGCTTGAGAGAATCGGGACCAACAAGAAGTACACGATGTGTGGTTTGGTAACGGAAAACAACTACCCCTTTGTATGCCGTTCTTGGCATACCATCCTGGAAATGAGGACAATGCGATCTTGAGTTTTTAAAGAAAACTACATAAAATCAATTTACAGATAGAATATTGGGTGTGCTTTAAATAGATTATTGTGGGTCGGAAATTTTCAAAATATGGCAGTACTGACATTCAGTTTTTCACACTTGTAGAAAAGGTGACTCCAAATGACGGTGGTATTAGATGGAGTATTGAGTAAAGAATACAGATGTAATAATCCAGGACTTTTTCTTCCACTAATCATTACTTGTAGCTCCCAGGAGTTCCACAACTAACAAAGAAACAAGACATGCCCTACTGATCACTATATAGGGAAATTACCTTCCATTCATCAAAGATACCAAACTGGCGTGCAATGCTTACAAAGTGTGGATGATCTTTGTACTGAATACGCACATCACCTTCTATATTATGTGCCTTAAGAACAGCGTCAGCTCCATGGACAGGAGTAGCTTTTTTCACAATTTCCGCAAAGTAATTTGCATAGTTGTCCTAGAAGAATAAAACACAACTTTTTGATCAATAAGAAATAAAAGGGATGAAAAAGGATGGCTGCATTCAATTCCATAACTTCAAATACAATATTACCTCCATTAGATAACTTAAATCCCTCGACTTCCAGTCAACCTGTGCAAGAGAAAAAGGATAAATTAATATTGGCGATGCAAGTTAAATACAGAACAATAAAGAGGTGAAATTGGTAGTTACTGGGACATCATTCAACTTAATTGGCGCCAGATATTGCTGGAAGAACTGCCCCAAACTAGAACCCTGTAAGAAATTAATAACAAGAATAGAGTCAACAATTATGTGGAAATTCAACGTTTGAAAATGGAAGTCTCAAAGAAAGCTGCTAGTATCCAACACCGAGGGTTACTAAATATATCAAGTAATTAACTATAGAACACACATCAGTTATAAGTTAAGCTGGTATCAAACAAAAAATTTCTGGAGATATGAGTAGATATACATACATGCTCACCAAAGTTGTATGTTCTGCAGACTTCAGGACGAATAAATTGTCGACCTTTGTGATTCTCTTTCAACCTCAACCAATCATCCCAGTAAGTGTAGATATGTCAAAGAAAAATGTTCAGAAGAGATTTGCATTATGCAGAGGGAATCTTATGTACAAAACCAAATACGAATAAAAATTAAATTAAACTGAAAGGATATGCCTTTGGCCACTTTGGTGAGAGCTCATCCCATGTAGATTTAGTCAGCATCCACCCCAGACCAGGGAAGAAATCTGAGCGATAAAGTACATCTGCCAGCACAACAGAGAAACAATTAGTACGGCATATATTCTAACTCAAAATTGTCAGAATCTTGTGCAAAGCCTCAATGGTCAGTGCATGAACTCACTTAAATTGGATTATCAGAGGCATTCAATTATACAATTACAAAGATGCAGAGTGAAATGTAAATAGATGTGTCTGCAAAATGAGCATAAACAAAACAAGGGACTTCTGATGATTGTGTAACAAAGTGGCAAAAAATCTCAGATGGTAGCCCATTAGCAGAGAACTTCATTAGGAACTGCTTAAGAAAACTAAGATAGGACCAAGATCGCTAAATGGCTTACAGGTACTAGAAAAATATCCATCCAAACATAATATCAAAAATCATGCATAAGCAAAATTATGATGTCCCCCTCCAAAACGAAAGAACAGAAGCAATCATATTATTGGAATTAGTGGGATGTTTACAGATAGTAGTAAAAAATGGAAACCAATCTGCATTAAGCTTGATTTTTGTCCTTCAGATGATTACTATTCAAAAGGAAAGATTTGAAAACACTTACAAGGATCGTGAACAAACTGCTTTTGTCCATTGTCATTCCATGACGAAACAGCCATAATGGACCTAACACGGTTTAAAGTTTAAAATGAAGAAGTGAGTTTAAGAAACAAAAAACTCATTGATTGCAGGAACTTCAAATTCTAAATTCTTCCATTACAAAATTTAACAACGATGAGTTTCAGTTCATTCAAACATACTTATCCTTCTCAAGAAGATCTGCGGCAGCCTCAAAATAATCAAAAAAATCAGGGGCAATTTCCATATCATCTGCGTTCAAAAAATAAATTTAATAAAAATATAACCATTTTGAGCAATGCCAAAGCAATATCACAAAAGGTACGAACACAAATTTTGAGATGATAAGCTCAAGGAAGGCAAGGTCACCTTCTAGTATGATAACCCGGCTAAAGTTATGCTTGTAAAATAATTTGTCCAATGCCCACTTGTAATGACCTTGAAAAGGATGACATTTCAGTGCAGAAACTTATACAAGCTATGACACACGTAGAAAAGTTGAAAGCAATCCTTACGTGCAATCGTGTAGTATGCAATCAATTCCCCGGGTCTGTCAGTTTCCACTTCTTCAAAATCCAGATGCTGCAATGAGCTGAAGTTAGTATTCAGCAAATCCAAGTTTGGGCCAGATGGTAAAATAGCTCTAAACAGTTGAACAGAATGTGATATATACTCTTAATCCAAATTCAACTATTTCCAAAAAATGGACAAGGACTTTCATGCAGGGAACTTCACAGATATTGGAATATTAAAATTTTTCAATGCGTCAGAAACCAATTTAGCCTACCAGTAACTTCGCAATGGAATGTTCAGATCAAGTTTTCTCGTCATTCCAACAACTTTAAATAATGCATACACAGACTGAAAATACAAATCAATCACAAATAAATAGCTGGACATTGCTTATGAATGAATTTGAGCAATTAAGGCCAAGAAGACAAGTCACCATTTTCTTTGCTTATAAACACTCAATAACTGCATCACATACAATCAAAAATAAGATGAGAAAAGGGACTAAAAAATTGCCCTGAAATAATACATGCCATGTCACAGAGTCTATTAAAGTTTACCTGCATATATGTTAGCTGATCATAACTCAAAGCTTTATTCTTAACAAGTTGATCAGCCCCATCCTAAAAAATACGAACATATTCATCAGTCTTGTCCCTCAAGTCACAGATAAGAACATAATACATCTCAACCATGCCCATTAGAAACCTAATTTCCTTTGTAGAAAGATGCCTACAACATAAGTACCTGGGATACAAAGAGTGGATACTTTACTGCAACGGAGTTTTGATATCTGTAGAAATGTTGAATTAGGCCCAGTAATCAACTGACATGCGGACTATTTTGTTAAATTCACGAAACTAGGAAATACAAAAAGAAATAAACATGAAGCATACTTTAATATAGAATTAATAGTCCTCTCCAAATAATCAGCACGATTGCATGCCATTACCACAACTGCTGCCACTGGTGCCTAATGCGTTCAGCAAAAGGCATAGTGAGAATGATTAGAGAAGATAACTTCAAAAAGGAAAAACTGATAATCTCCTTATTTAATACACACCTGAAATTTGCTAATCAGTTTTTCTACACCTCTTCCTACAAGCAGGATAGAACAGTAAGTGGCTTCAAATCATCCAACTTGAACATGAAAATTATGAAGGAAAATGCCCAAATTTTTTTTTATCAAAATGAAATATGATGGGGAAACGTTAAGCATTAACTTTATGAACTATCTCAACCTGATTGCATGTGGACCACATGCACATATGAGAACTTTCAAATTTGACGTTAATATGTTACAGGGGTTCATCAGTCCCAAAATCTCAATTAACAGTCATCTAAAACCCAATTAGTTAAAAAAGTTAAAAAAGTAATGCATGATATTTCTTCTTACAATAAAAAGGAAAGAAATATTAAAAAATAAGGTATGAAACTGAGACTTTATTGTCGACAGCAACATACTTTCCAGATCTTTGACAAGAGCCTTCAGTTGTCCACATTCTTCATCTCGGAGTTTCTTTTCTTCTGAAACAACAGTATGATCTTAGTTGTTGATTGGATATAAAATATTTGGTGGGATTATCCCAGCAAACAGAATGCAATAATTTCAATTAGCCTCTTCAACTTCCAAATAATATAACAGCATCATGGACTAGTAAACTTTGCAATGACTAGAAAACTATGTACAGTCTGCCAGATTTTAACTAAAATAGGCGCATGAAGTGATCATAAAAAAAGGCTGCATATTGATAAATTCATCCATAATAACAATATTATGAACAAATATCAAACACATTAGAATACACGGGGAGGAAATAAACCTTCTAAAGCCACAATTCGCCCTTGTTGTATACTTATTTGATCTATTAGTAATCGCATTTGGCTTGTGCAATGGTTCTCTGATTCAACCTGTCAAAAAAATCCCACATTTTGAACACATTAGACCAGGTCATTAATTAATAGCAACTTCCCACAAACAATTAAATAAAAAAAAGAAAAAAAATTTCATTCCTCTAATGCTAGAAATAATCTCATCACTTCTAATTTCATAATCACGAACAATATATACCAAAACAATCAAAGCAAAAGCGCACAGAAATAATGGTACTTCGTAAAACGCTTACTGCGGCAGCAATGCGATCAGCATACTCCGATTGTGTAGTGAAAAGTCGCATCTAAAGAAAAGAAACAAAGAGCAGAACGACAAATTCAAACCTTATTCTAAATTAATAATCACAAAATAACAACAAATTAAAGAGTAATCGGAACAAAACGTGTAACTTGATTTCTACCTGGACGTAAATGAAAGCACCAGCGGCAGCTAAGAGAAGCCATCGGAAATCGCATATCACGTTCGCCATTTTTCTGTTTCTGTTTTCCGGCAGCATTTTTGAAAAAGCTTCGTGTTAACGGTAAGAATTTTATGATCCTTCGAAATGAAGAATTCGTCGGATTGAATCTACTCGGTCGTGTGAGAATTCAGACTCGACGGTTTAGCGGTCAAGTCTATACAGAGAATCGTCTGAAATTTCCATTTTTTTAATTAATTTTCTTTCAATTTTGTTTCCACAATTAATCGACAATATTTTTGTTTTTGGACGAATCAGAATATTCCACGTGGAAAACTAAAAACGACGTCGTTTGATACAATAGTTAGAATTATATTTTTCAAAAATTTTAAATATAAGTAATTCAATTTATTTATTACAAAAGAATTTTAAGAAATTGTACGTCACTCATAAATCATTGAAAGATAAGTCGTAATTTTAGATTGAAGTGAGTAAATGGGATCATTGAAATTTATGTCTCTAAACTTTACATAAAAATATAGGAGTAGTCATCCAACGTATTATCATAATTTATTTGATAATAAATAGGTTTTTAGTTCAATATAATGACCATTTAAGGCTAATTTTGTCATAGTGGGAGGCTAAATCGAGTGAGTTTTATAATAATACAAACAAACTATTTCTTCGATGCATATTCGTTTTTGAGTTTGAGCATGGAGAAGGCTAACCAATAGAAATTTTTGTGAGTATTTTCTAAAATAATGGAAACAAAATATATATGCAATTAAATTTTAAGAAAATATATGTTATTTTCTCCATAAACTTTATGTCTTCACTCAACGTGCCCAGGAAGTGAGTGGGGTTGCATAACTATTTAACGGTTGTATAAAAGGCCTATAATTATAACAACCACTAAAGGTAAGGTAAGGTAAGGTAAGGTAAGGGTACAATTTCTTAATTTTTTATTACAATTTTTAAATTTTTTATTGTTATTTAAAATTTTTATATTATAATTTATTATTTTTGTTTTAAAAAAAATGTTTAATACCATGATAATTCACCGTATGAGTCAACACTGACGTTATATAAAATTTTAGAAATTACTCAATTATAAAATTAAATAAATTTTAAAACTCAATAATTTGAGTATATAATCAAAAGTCTTAAAAATTTATTGATTCTAAGTTTTGAAACTAAATTAAGTCCTAAAATTAAGTCGTGACTATAATAAAAAATTCAATACGATAAATTAAGTCCTAAAATAAATCGTGACTATAATAAAAAATTCAATACGAAAAAATTATCTCCTCAATCGAAAAAGGTTAACAACTCCAAAAATCTGTTACACTAGATAATTTAATCTTAAAAGACTAATAAAAATTTTATTCATGAAGTCAAACTATAAGAGCTCTTTATAATTATAATAATTATTTGACTGTATAAATGATTCAAAATTTATAAATTATTTTTACAAATAAAGAAGATTTTATAATACAATAATTAGGTTCCAGGATAACATTTTATGATCCTACGATCTTCGAGAATATGATGATTATAAAGAAGGTGGCAGCGGTTGAACGTAAAATTATAATGAGAAGGCATTAAAACGAAAATAAGGTACAATTGACCTAATTGAAGTTACAAAAGTATTGCTAATTTCTTTAAGTTCACTCAATAAAGAAAAAATCTTAGCTTGAGTACGGAGAATTTTACTTAACGTTGAACTTCATTTTTGATTTTTTTTGTGATTTTAAGCCATTATAAATTTAAAGAAAGAAAAAAAAAATTATTCTAATTTACAAAATTTTAAAAAGATTTTTGTGCGTCAATATTTGGCATTATTAGTGGGAATAAGACGAAAACTCGTAACGCCAGTTAAAGTGAAAGTAAAATGGAAAGTTACGGTGGCAACTAAAATGAATACGATTAGGAGACGTAAAAATGAGAGAGAGAGAGAGAGAGAACACCTTTAGAGCAACTATTATAGTCAATAATAATACGAGAATATAAGTACCAAGATATGCTTCGTACTTTTGCCTCCGCTACAAGTAACACCCATAAAGAGTTGACGAAGCTGTACAATATATATAGAGGTTGAATTTGAAATATTATCTATGATAATTATTATCGACCCAGCTTTATCCAATTAAATAATTTTTAACTCTATTTATTATTGAGTAAGTGATTTGACTCAATTTTAGTCCTTCGATATTTTGAATATATCTTAATTATCGAGATGATTCAATTTTAATTATCAAAACGACCTTACATCTCTATTTTAAAAACGAGAGTTGTGGATGGGGCCGACAAAATATACTGTTCAAGTAATTGTTCAAGCATCCCATCATATTATAATGTGCCATGCCTTGCAAGTTATAGGCACTCATTGTTACTCCAGACCTAACGTGAAGGAGTGGTAAAAGGATTGACCCAACCACCGTACCTACTTTTATCTATTCAAACTTTCGTTCTCCGATGCTCACACGTGTAGAGACCCTATAAAGGGTGAAAACAGTACATGAAGGAGGATTCTTTTGGGAGGGAATTCCTTAGAAGGGCCATCTTTGAACAGTTAAAAGAGAGAGATTACACTCATAAATATTTTTCGAGCTCAGTCTACTGGATATGTAAAATACTCAAACACTCATATTTTCTCTCTTTTCATTTGGTCCTACACAGTTTACTGATTTGAGCATCGGAGTTTACTCGCTGGTAATCCGACTTCACTTTTAACTCGTTTTTTTGTGATTTTAGGTAATCCTCGAAAAAATTTTACTTTAATCGCAATAATAAATCTATATAATGTGCTCAATTTTTTGTTTCTAAAAAATTTAGAGATACAATAAACTTATTGTTGGATTATAACTGGAGCGATAATTACTTCGTCTTCAAGTATCGATAGACTTACAACGGAGAACAATAGCATAAGCTGGAGAGGATCAGATGGCGAAGACTGTGATCTGGCTTCCTGCCCAACCTCCCTAGGAGTAGTTGTTGACGGATGTCCTCTATATTAAATGTCCTCAGTTTCGTCTCACAAATATATATATATATATATATATATATATATCCTGTATATTAAATGTCCTCAGTTTCGTCTCACAAATATATATATATAAGCAAATGGTCTGTAAATCCTGAAAAAACATTTGTCGTTATTCGTCCTTGATTCTGTTCCTGTAGTTTGAATATATTGAGGAACTGAATGCAACATGAACAACTCGTATTGGTTGAAACTGCAACTATTAATTGATTATTAAACAGTATACCAGTATTAAGAAACCCTGTTGCCACCCTTCAAATATTCAGGTGGACGATAGTAAAGCTTCAAAATTCAGTTTCCAACAGAAGGAAATTATGCCTTGAATGAAAAACAATTCAGTATGGTCAAGAAAATTTCACAATACAAATGGAAAACCTGTCGAATGTGTGTGGTAAATATCGTTTAAAATGATTCAGAATGTGTAAATACAGCTCTTAGAAGACAACTAGAGGATCATCAGAACTATAAAAGTGAATTTCAAATTCTGAAAAGTATCCAGCTGCCGGATTGCATTACACATTAAGCAAAAGATTCCAGTACCATCATGAATATATCTATGAACTAGGTAGCTCGCCGCTCCCCAGTAATCTTGATTTCGATGGAGCAGCGTATCTTGAAGAGAATCCACGAGGCAGAGAATCTTCATCCCCCTCATCCCAAGCACCCTCATCAAAGTTCTGAGCATAGCTTAAAGGATCATACTTAAACCCACCCGCTGGTTTTGGATGTTTTGCCCTGAAAGATGCTCCTAAGTTCCAACAAAGATTTCCCTGCCTTGTCGTATCTCTCCATATTCTTCGTTTCCTCCATGGAAGTCTTAACATGAATTGACCCCAGCATGATAAGCACACTCCTACAGCTTCTTCTGTACTCCTAGTAGATGAAGTTTCGTCCATAGTTACTTGGTCACCCACTTATTTTGGAAAACCTTTATTGGATTGGCCAAGAGATGAGAAGAACTAATATTCTTTTTCCCAATTTGTGGGGCCTGCCTTTTCTCTGTTTCACTCTGTCCCTTTGTTGAGGATTTTGAATGTGTGGTCGAGAGAAAATGGCCTTTTGTTTTTAAGGAGAGAATGGAAAAGGTTAAAAGGGAAAGAACAGAGAGAAGGTGAGGAAGTGAAGAAACGATTTGTGATTTCATTTTGTTAGCGACTCTACCAGTGACATACTAAAGTTTGCAGTGCACATCATTGGGCAGTACACATACTAAAATACTGACTAATACTCTTCGAGTAATGCAAGAGCCTGCGTGGAAGACAAGATAAATATTTATCTACGGAGTGAATGATTTGATCAATGAATATTCCATTCTTTGTCGACTTGAAATCGATTCGTAACAATTCTTTTCTTTTTCATAAAAAAAATACCGGTTGTCAGACAGTTTTGAGATCCGAAAAGTAAGGTTTGTAAATTATTCAGCATTTGCGTAAAAAATAACAAGTTGGCTTGAATGTTAACATTTGGAAAAACAACAGGAAACGGAAAGCAACAATCTCGCTAGAAAAAATAGTAGTTTTACATCGGATGGAATTCTGAAACTCCTAGAAAGTATATCATCCTACAAAAATAATATATTAGATTCTAAATAGTACTAGGAAAAACAGTTACCCCACCCACATCCATTATCTAGATGAGGATCTTGACGCCATCATGAAACAAGATTAATTTATAATCCATTAATTTTTGTGTTTTTAATACCTAAAAGTTTTTTGTTAGAAAACACCCAAGGATCTTGACGAGAATTACCTTTTTTTAAACTTATATTTCACACTTCGATTCCATCTCACTGTTATAAATTTAAAATTACATCAACTCAATCCCAAATATACACATCAAAATGCATCTCTTGCAAGAGTTTTCCTCCAGTCTAAGCCAAAAAATTAGTGTTATTACGCCATGCCATTTGACACTCGGTAATTATAAGTAACCAGAGCCAGTATTTTCGTTTTCCAGATTCAATCAAATGAAAGGGACATAATTTTTTGATGTTGCTGCATTATTGCAAGCTTATACAAAGAATATTCGTGAGTGCTTAATCCGTGCCATTCAACAAACTTTTAAGGATATACATCGCTTTTCTTTCTTTCCTTTTTTTCTTTATTTGTTATTGATCCTAAACTAGTGATAAAGAGTTGCTGTTTCCAGACCCTGATTTATGTGGAGCACAGAGATACAGTTCTACAAATTCATCATCTATTTAATAGACATCTGTCACTCCATCCTATAGTCGTTCTGCTACTTAAATTTTTCTTTTTCTTTTTCTTCTTAATTTTCTGGACTCTGGACTCAGAAGATAGTTGAAAAATTGCGATAACCGAGTCTTAATAAAAAAATTTATTACTAAAAACATTTTGAAATTCTCCTTCAAAATACAATTGAAATATCATATTTTCAAATGAACCTAACAACATAAAATAACCTGGTCAACTTAGGTCTTAGGTTTTATTTCAGCCAAAGTCATTGAAAATATTTCCTAGGGAATTCACTTAATTTAGCATCATGGAACAAACAAATTTTTGCATTCTGTGCAATTTATGGACAATAATGCATACAATGATATAAAACCGCCAAGAAATCATGTCACCCAAAATCAACACTTATTGCTTTCCTAGGCACAAAACAACAGTATATGCTGGTATAATATAGCATCGTCATCCATATCTGTAAACAATAAAAGCAACAGCAGCGAGAACCAACTAATGATTTTGGCAAAATAATCTTGAAATATAAACAAACCAATCCAGCCACTTTAAGCTTACAGAAAAGGGAAATTGCTCGAGTATGATAGATTAAATAAGGATAGGTAAGCAAATGCATGAATGTTCGAGGGAGGCACTAAGTAGGGCCCAAGATCAAATGGAACGAGGATAAGGTTACATGGACTAACAAAATTGATCTTGAATTTCACTCTTCATGAAGAGGAAATAAATAAAAGTAAATTATAAACACTCAAAAAATCAGTTATCTTGTCAGCACAGAGCTAAAGAAACACAGGCGTACAAATTACCAGTTACGAATCATCTCAGAGAAGAATGTGGCACAGTCAACATGCTATGTCTTCGTTGCCACCTGTTCTGCCGAGCTTTTCTTCACTACTCCTTTGGAGCACAACTGATTTAATAGCTCCAGATCCTCCTTAGGTAAAACTTCATAAGCTATGCCTTCAATGAGAATGGAGTACGTAGCTTCTGTGGGTTTACAACCCCTCGTTACCATGTCTGCCAAGAAGTCAATAGCACGATAGGTCTGCCGAGCTTTGCAAAGTTCTAACATGATGGAATTGTAGGTAATAACATTAGGCCGTACACCCAATCTTTCCCAGTCATGGAAAAGCTTAATTGCTTCATCAACCTTGCCTTCTCTACTCAAACCACCAACGAGTGAAGAGTAGGTAATAGTGTCAGGCTTGAGCCCCTTTCTGCGCATCTCATCCAAAAGCTCCATAGCTTGCTCCGTCTCCTCCACCTTTGAGAGACCATCAATCACAGTATTACAAGTGATCAAAACAGGAGAACAGTGTTTTGCTATTCAACTGATTATCTCAACTGCGACATCAACCTTCCCATCTTTGCGTAATGCAGTGAGCAGAGTATTGTAGGTCACAATATCAGGGTAACAAAATCTGGAGACCATAATCTACAAATAATCAATTGCTCTGTCCATCTTCTTTATTTTGCAGAACCCGTGAAGCACCGGTTTGTAACTTAAGGAATTGGGAGTACATCCATGCTTTGGCATCTTTTCCAATATGTCGATTGCTGGGCCCAATAAACCTTGCAAATTGATCAAGATGTAGAAAGTAACAACACTAGGAGAGCATCCTCTGCCTATCATTTCAGCTAATAGTCTCTCTGCATCCATCCACCTCTCAGTGCTACACATACTACCCAAAATAATGTTATGTGTAGTCACATTAGGTTGGCATCCATATGATGGCATCTCATTTAAGAACTTAATTGCTTCATCCAACCTTCCTTCCTTACAAATCCCATTAACAAGAACATTATATGTAACCACATCAGGTTTGCATCTCCTGCTCCTCATCTCATCCAAGAGTTTCATTGTCTAACTAACCCCACTTTCCTTGCAAGTTGCTTCAATCAATATTGTACACGTAATTACATCTGGGTAACACTCCTTTTCTAACCGTCTATTAAGAACTTTCATAGCGAGATTCAATTTCCCACTATCACACAATGTACGCAAAATAGTATTATAAGTAACAACATCTCGAGCAACACTCGTTCGATCCAAAAGCCGTAAAGCATTATCAATCTCCCCAGAATTGCAATACCCACCCATCAAAACGTTGTAAGTCATAGCGTCAGGAACTGCTCCAGAATCTTCCATAACCCTTGTAACTTTCCTAGATCTGCCAAGCTTACAAAATCCACGGATTAAACTTGTGCAAGGGATTATATCAGGTATACCACGATGATAAACCATACTATCAAGAAAATTAAAACCTTAATTCCCCATTTCTAACCAATCTACGAAGATGATTATTACTCTCAAATTCCTCTAAGTTTTGTGAAGAATTCATCGTACTTGAAGAAATATGACCGTTGTTCAAATGTCCATTAAGGGATGTCTTATCATGCTTCAGTTTACCAAAAAAACTAATTGTTTCAACATTTGAAATGGTAAAAATCCGGTTCCGCCTTTGCTTTCGAGAGCCCTGAGGCCTTTCACACTCTATACTATCAGCATATTGAACGAAGAAATGAGCTTCGCAGACCACATAAACTTTCTCATTAGCCCTAACCCCAGCACTGAAAGAACTAGTATTTCTGCTACTCTTTCTATTGAAGTGATGGAAAGAGCAAAACCCTTCATGGACGTTATTTGCAGGCACTATCAAATCCATTTTTTCAGCTTAAAAGGGTACGAGTGTTCAAAAATTCACGCTTCAAATATTAAAAAAGAGAGTTACAGGTATTTTTCAATTAAGGGTTTAGGTATTGAGGAACACGGTAATTTATCAAACGGGTTAAGGATAATAAAAAACGAATAGAGAGAGATGAAGTTTAGTCTGCAACTGTTGTTTGAGAGGTTAAAGTAGAGAAACTACGGACAAAATTTTGCCGCCTTATTGCGTTTCCGGTTTGTGTCTTCTGGTTGCAACTGAGTGCTGAAATCTAGCCTTCCGAGGAGTGAAAACTTGAAAAATAAAGGAAAGAAGAATGACAATTGGACCTCTTTATTGAACGGGCCGAATCCATGGCGACAACTTTGGCAGAAAAGCCTATTTCTTTAAAAAGAGACCAGTTTTTGTGGGCTGGACCGGTGATAAAAGCATTAACAGCCTCGGTAACTCTTCCAGTTAGAAAAATTACCGTTCGAAAAGTTTAGTCAAAAAAGACAGGAAAACAACCGGAACATTTTCTCTAGAAGCTTTTTTTTGTTGTTGTTGTTGGATTACGACGGAGAATGTTTGAAGATTTCCTACATGGAATTGATTGGTGTCAACCGCGAATGCTCTAGTAGCAAAGTAGGTTCAAACTGACGAGGTTCAATGAATAGCAGATAACTTGAAACTTGCTACCAATCTAATGTTGCCACAAAATCGTCTTAATGCTTTTAAAAACAAAAGGGCCGATTCGTAGATTGAAGCACTTTAACACGTGTATGTTGTTTCTTTTATGCACACTGAAATGTTATTGCATAAAGATAATTGGGGGTTGACGCATCAAGGAGTCACATATTCAATGTTTTATTGCTTTGATATTAGGTTTGTTGTCATCGTTTTTGATGTCTTCACAGCAGCCGAGCTGTAATTAACCATTAAATATAGAAGATATTTTTCCGCTGAGGTGATGCAAATCTTCAAAGAAAGGCTACTTGTTTGGAGACCAGCGTATATACAAGTGAGTAGAGCCACAGTCCATTCAACCCAACAATCCATGAGAAGAGGGGGCTCGCTCTTAAAATTGTAGCATAAGTTTTAAAATTGTTTTTTATTTCGTTTGTATAATATGGACGTTTTACCATAACACGATATGTATGCAAATAACCTCAATTACCTTGATATTTTAAATTTTTTCATGTTTGATCTTAATTATTGTAATCTCGTATATGTATTATATTAAAAATAAAAATTATTGAGTTTAGGAGTTTTAGAATCTGATTCAATTCGTATTTCGTAGATTGGTGGATAGTAAATGATTAGAATGTTTAAAATCCGCAGATCGAATTATGAATTTGTACTATAAATTCGCAAAATATTTGAAATTTATAAAAAATAACATTTTTTGAAAAATTATTATTTATATTAAAAAATATAAATAAAATAATATATATTTTTTATTTGTAATAAGTTGGTTGCCAATTTAAAATTTTTTATTTTAGTAGATTATATCATATCAAATTGAGTGCACATTTGTTTCTTCAATTTACGGATTAAAATAAAGTAAAAAAACTTCAATGCATAAATTGGTGGATTAGATAGGAATTAAAAAATTTCAATCTCTAAATTTATGAATCGAATACGAATTTAGTTAAAATTCCCATAATTTCATCTATAAAGTCTATATTGTAGTCAGGCGTATGTCAAAAGTGTAGAACGCGATGTCGATCACTAGGGCAACATGGCAATTTGCATCAGCGAAGAACAAATCCAAGTTCATGGCATCACATTGCCATAATTCATAACGATTGTTTAAGTAACTAACTGTGACAATAATACTTATATAAGAGGCATTTATTGAAAAATGAGTTAGCCAACGAATTAGATCAACAATGTTGAAGTCAGAAAATAATAATTGAGTATTAGAATATTCTTCTAACAAGGTATCAAATTACATAACATTCCTTCGATTGTATGGTTAACTCCTGTCAAATGCGAAGTGACCAAAGAAGCACTTTGATAAGCGTTCATTAAGTCCTTCCTCTATATAGAGAACATGGAATAGCAAGGTAGCATGTACATCTACTGTATATTAGGCGATCTAATCGAGTAAGTGAGAAATATATGTAAGATCATATATATTTATATAAGAGTATAGCAATGTAGCGAATATATGAACTCAATGTTATTCTCTCACTGCTTATTAATAATGAATACAATTTAAAGTAAGGCATCTTTTAACTGAAAAATTACTGCAAGACTTAATCGTCAGAGGTTTTTCATCAATAAATTTCACACCAGCACACTTGCTATCTTAATTGTATTTGCACGATACCTGCAGTAAGGAATCCGGTGACATTTTAAGGATCACAAATGTGTTTTCTATTTTGAATTTATAAAAAGTGTTAATTGACTAAAATTTGACTACTTACATGGTCCAATTAAAATTTTAGCATCAACATTAACTAATTAAAATATAAATAGAATAGTTATATTGATATTTACCTACAGGTGTAAACCAATTTTAATATTTTATATTTGTAATATATTTAAATATCTAAGATGATTATGCTTTTTTTCTCTTTTCTGTTTATAATAAATGCAGTAAATTAAGATTAATACTATATATCTTAAATTTTAATTTTAAATAATGTGATATTTATTAATAGTGCTAAAAAGGTGAAATTTAATTAAAATTTTCAATTTTTTTGGGTCACACATAATATAACTAAATAATATTGTTTCACGGGTTACTGTTTAGATAGATAAATATAATTTACGTCTAACGCAGCAGCCAAACAAGATACGCCGCCCCCGTTAAATGCAGTAACGCTGGTATATCATCCCAATCTCTCTAGCTATACAAAAATATCTTTTCTCTTGTCACATGCTTTGATCTTATTGGCCGATCACTTTATCACATACGATTGAATTAATTGGCTGAATGCCCTTTTTACTGCTCTGACAACGATATAATTATCTCCTAAACATTGTTTACTAAAAATTATCTTTTATGTGAAAAAGAGTATCGTTTTGCAATGTTCATTCTAAAAAATATCTTAATTACAACTGTCAGGTGGCACTGCATCAAGCCAGTTCCTAAAATATGTTTGTCTTTGTATAACAATTAATTGTGATAATTAAAAAAGTACACGCTAATCAAACTCTTGAAGTGAACACGTGTCCATGATAGGTTGGAAAGGGCACATTTTCTTTTCTTTTCTTTCATTTCTCCTTATTTTATTTCATTGAACCAACTTTCTGGTATACATTCAATGGGATAAGAAAATTGACCCTAGGATTTTTTAAATAACCAAGCGAGTGGTTAGTACATTAGCTACGTGTTCGCTTTCTATTTGTTCAAAAAGACACGTATTAAGATATAATCTTTCAGTGGTCGTAGGTGATTTTGTTGAGGTCAAATTGTAGGTTGCTACGTGTCGCTGTATTTTTGCACAAAACTTTTTCCCGTTTGGCGCCGTTAGTTTGGATGCCAAACCGGTTTAGCGTCAGATTTCAATTAACGAAGCAAAAATAAAAGCAGCTTGGATCAAGTCGCTCGGCTTTGCAAAGAGCGATGCTCACAAGAGCCACCTGATTTAAGCTTTTATCTTGTCGTCGGATAATTTTCTTTAACGTTTTACCCCACAAAACAGTATTTCACTTCTTGCACACTTTTAAATTAGATACAAATTAATATAAAAATTTTTTGATCGTATTACTATAAATCACTTATAAAATAATTCATTTTTTAAATCACTTATAATAAATTAAAAATTAAACTTATAAAACAATTTATTTTTTGATTAATTCATTGAAAAAAAATATAATTTTATTATTAATTTATTATGCAGAAAAAAATAGGGAAAAAAAAAAAATCGTTCATGCGCCGAGTAGCAAAGCTCGAGTCCAGGCTCAAGACCCGCGAGACGGACTTCATTTATTTAAATCCCTGCTTGCTGCCCTAAAACGAGAGCTGTCCCCAAAACTCAGAAAGTTATTTGGGAGAATCCGAAACCCTAGGTATTCAAAAACAAAATTAAAAAAACCAAAATCAAATCAATGCAAGAAAACACCTATTGATTACGTGTATAGATCGGGTGGGGGCATCTCCAGTGTTTTATTTATAATCTTTTGCAGATATTTTTCATGGCACATTGTATCTCCCTCTATTTTCTATATCTTTCTACGAAGAACAATTTCATTTGTCTCCTCTAGAGAGGCAGACCTATCGTTCTATTTTTCACATTTCCTTCGTGCTTCGAATTCGATTTCTTAATAATTTGTGATCTCGGCATTATTTATGGATCCTCATTTTCGTGAATTACGTTTATGAATGGGCATCTTTGAGCACACTTTTCATTATATCCGGTTCCATCACTATTAATTTGTGGCTCGAATCTTTCAAAAATTTTCAGTTCGAGATAATTTAGCATATTTCTTTTTGTTTCCGTACATTTTCATCTGAGTAAAATGTGTTTGTGGTTACTGTAAATTGAGAAACTGTTAGGGAAAATATGTTTGCAAAGCAAGCCGAGAACTGATTACTCATTGGAAACTCATTTCAAACTCTCAACTGTCATTAGATTCCTGGTCAGTTCTTCACTGATATTTTGGGAAAAGGAAACGCATCTTTATGGATTATAGTTTGGCATTTTCTTTTGTTGCTTTTTCCAGTGCTTACATTCGATTGGATTTATTTCACTTTGGTATTTTTAGATTCTTGGCAGACGACGACTGGACTTTGATTGGAAGAAGAAGGGCATTTGGTTTTCAGGTGACCCATGGTCCTTCCTTTTCTTTTTCTTTTCTATCTGCTTTTGTTGATTATGTACTGTGTTTATTACAAGTTACTTTATTTGTCGGGACTGCTTTGAAACCTTCAATTAAATGCACTCATTGTTTTTCCACCGATATGTGAAATGTATGTCAGATTATACACGTTTTTGGACACTGTCTATAACTTTAAAACGCTGATATTGCACTAGATTTGTACCCGTATCATATTTTATGGTTTTGTTGCTGAGTTACAGGAGTAGCATCACAATTGTGACTAATGAGTTCTTAAGTTAATTCATGGTTCCTTCATTAAGGCCGTCACTAAAAATCACATAAAATATTGACAGAAACATCATGTTTCTTTGGATATACTTGGTTTATGAAAAATTTAAGATATTTCATTTAGAATTTATTAGCTTGCGGTATCTGGTGGGCCATTATTTAGTTTTAGAATCGAAATTATCTGTAGTTCCTTAATTTTTTCCCCGAAAAAAAAAAAAAGGAAAGGGGGAAAGATATTATCATACTGCTCCTGATGTGTGCTCCACACGCATAATTGTACTTACTTGCAATGTAATTGTGCGGAGTAAATCCATAACTAACTTTTTAATTTTTTCTATATGCAATTTTTTGTATGTTACATTTCCCTTTTTAATATCAACAATTTAAAATATTTTTTTTATTTGAAGTTGGCCTAAGAGGATGTTTATGGTTTCAACAATTTATATATGCCACTGTTGATGATATTGGTGGCAGGATATTATTGGGGAAAAGAATATGTTGCAATGACCAACAATACTTGTTTTTGCTGTTAATCTATAGTCATGTGCGCTTCATTCAACTTCTTATGCTCATTATCTAATTAAAGCTTTGTTTCTGGAATTTAATTAGATCAATCTTGGTGTTTACCTTGGAGTGTAATGTGGTAAAACTTTTAAATAATATGTTTGTGAAACACGTGAAATGGTGTTTGGGTGTGGCAAGGATCAAGGTTGGCCACTTCACAATGGAAATGTAGACGCAGGTCTGGCGCGTGAAGTAATAAGATTGTGCTTCAACTAGTAGTTTAATATGATTGTTTTTCTTTAGATAGTAAGGAAATTAAAAGGATGTGCTGGTGGCGTGAAGATGGCTTTTGGTTTTGATGTGTTGGTGATTTTGAGGATGGCTATTGGTTTAAAGTAACTCTTTGCAATAAGGTAGCTTGGAGTTTGTCCATAAGACAAAACTTTGGATTCAACCCTCTTTTGGTAACCTTTTCTGGATGCATAATTTTGTATAGCATATGGAAGCTCTCATGTTGTTTAAGAACCTTTAGTACGTCATTTATGAAATTGATTTGACAAGGCTTCATAAACTTGTAGATTAATAATAAATGTATCTTGGAATATTATGTGGCAATTTTTTAAGAAGGGAACTCATGTGCTAAAGTTTTTTTCTTCCAGAATTAGCCACGTTCCTGTAGTAGATTGACATGATAGTTCATTCTAAATGCACATCGTTGGTGGTTATAGTGGTTTTCTTAACAAAATCTCTTGGTGTGTGGTTTATCATATCCTATATAATTAGTGAAGTCAAGGTTAGATTAACTTTTAAGCCTAAGGTTGCCTTAATCAAGTACACATTTTTATAGTAGCAGATGTTGCCTTGAATCCTAAAAGCAAAACTATGATAGAAAAAGACGTGTGAAATTGAAATCGTAAGCAAACAATATTTCTTAGGTTAGACTTAAGCTATTAATTTAACTATCATTGATGAACAGTAACTGATCCTTAAGAGGAATTGAGGTATGATGGGGGATTTTTATGTCTTGGACATTGATAAATCTAAGCGAGGACTAAATTTTGAGTTTTGAGTACCCTCAACTTAGTAGAAATGTTGTGGGCCTAAGATTTGAGGGTATGCTTTTGTGAAGGCGAAAATAGAAAATACCTGTTTAGTTGAATTTGTATATTGTTATATAGTTGTTCTTTTTAACACTAAAAGCCACTCGAGATGTTTATATCCCACCATATTCTAAGTTAACTAAATTTAATATGTGAAGTAATGTGATAGCTTCTATCTCACTTAGGATATAAGTGAGGATATCTAATATTATTCTAAATATTTTAAATATTGCGAAGAAATATGCAATATCTACATGTTTTTTACTTTAAGGATATTCTCACATGCCTCACCTAAAGCTTGTGATAATAAACTATAGCAGAAGGTTTTGTGAAAATTATCATAAACCTCCCTTTAATAATAAAATTGTTAGTTGACTGGCTATGAGGTTAAATTCCTCTTTTTACTCTTTCTTCTTCCTTGAAGATAATATTGTTGTTTTCCATTCTTTACACAAAGTAACAACCCATGTTTTTTATTCTATATACAGTGGCAATTATGACATTTTAAATAGGGTAGTAATAATGACACAAGGAACCAATCTTTAAGCTTCTTTTATGCCTCAATCATTAATATCAAGCATTCGCTTAAAACCAAATAAGTAGTTAAATTTTATTGAAAATGCTAAATTTAAACATTCCATCAAATTCTTTGCTTGGAATAACATATCTATACCTCTAACTAAAACCTCTACCTATAATGCCAGCATAATTCTTTGCCCTGCTAGTTAATCTGCCAACTCCCTTGTTGTTGTTATCACCAACATCAACACCTTATATTGGTCCTTTGTTAGATGGTTTGTTTATCCCACTAGGAGTTTAAACCACTAGGAGTTTGTTAGATTGTCCTTAACCTCTAGAATTTTTCTAGTATGCAATGGGCTTAGACTGTTGTAGGATACCACATACTAAGCTCCTTGCATGTCCAAACTATCCATTCCTCCTGATTGAGGTTTACAAAAGTGGTGGTGTTTTGATAGGGTTAGTATCAGAATTTGTGAACTTCTCTAATTGAACAATTTATGTAGTAGGCTTTGCATTATATGGTGGAGGTGGTTCAGGTTCATTTTTGGGTATGGGTTTCAGTTTTAGTTAGGAGAAGAAAGATTGGTTCTTGACTATTGGAATTTCTTGGTCTATGTTTACTTCAATATTTGGCGAGAACAGTGGCTCAAGATTGATTTTAAGGTCTAGTATTAAACGGCCAAAAAGAAAATTAGGGTTTTGCAGGGATTTGGGATTGGTTTGAGAGATGGTGGTGATTGTGGAATTAATATCAGAGATGGTCTTTGTGGAGTTAATGTTAGAGATAGTGAGTGAAAGTGGTGATGGTGGCAAATTCATGATACTGGCTGATCGTACAATAAATTAGAGATTCAATTAGAAAGTTAGAATAAATGGATTGGGTATTTTAGTTAGTCAACAAATAATCAATGCTAATAGTTTTATTGTTTGAGAGAGGTTTGTATTAGTTCTACAAATCTTCCATTATGTTTCATTTTTGCAAACCTCTCCCTTTTAATTATGCAACATCATCTTACAAGATACATTAATTATTCAATCAATTGCTTAATTGTTGAGGTGAAGGCAGTTTTGGAAATTTTTTTATAAGTGCATTTGGGAGTGCTTTTGTAAATCAGATAGCCAAGTATATCATTTGTGTTAGGATTATGTTGTTGAGACTTATCAAAATGTTTGAAATCTATTTTTTTGTTGCAGCCCTTTTCCTTTATTCGAGCTTGGGACCGTTTGTGTATTTAAGGTTAGGTATTAAGTATAACACAGGCAAAGCTATTTCAGTATGAAAAAATATATTCTATCCAAATCATGAATGCTTGGAATCCATATTTTTTTTGGATGATGAGGAAACTCTTATACTCAGTCATCACTGCAGTGGCCGGCAATACACGGGCCAGGCACTCACTCCTTTGGGGTACGTGTCTGCAGATCACATAGCACTTGTCCTGAAT